>PQVD01001506.1:0-11256 GCA_003012265.1 Setaria equina
TTATATTATATTTATTGTGTTATATTTATGTTTATATTTATTATATTTATATTATATATTACAATTGCATTATGTTATATATTATACTACGCTACAATTGCAATTGTTAATTTTGATTATATTACACTGTAATTATAAATGTAATTGTATGACATTTTAATTACAATATATCAGCGTTCTACGTAATTTTTGCAGTATATTTACTATGACACAAAGAAGATCCTAGCATTTGAAAGGCTACACATGCTCACTATCAAGTTTAAGTCAGCTGACTTTCTTTTCTCAAGTTTGTGAGGCGGATTTTAAGACTTTATATAGGAAAAATTCTTGCAGTAGTAAGTTTTCTGTTTCGATACACTTTATGGAATATCTCAAAATACATATCAAGTACTTCTGTGCATCAATTACAATAACTTTGATGCTGCTTCAATCGACTTTGTGTTTTCTTTCGTTTAGTTGTTTCAACATCACGCAAGAATGTAAATGTTGCTTTGGTGCTTACTTTCTTATATAAAATAGTGGAAGTATTTGGAGAATATTTGAAAGATGTCGAGGAAGAATCTATTCGCGATAATTTTGTAGTTATCTATGAACTGCTTGACGAGATGATGGATTTCGGTTATCCGCAGACTACAGAAGGGAAAATTTTGCAAGAGTGAGTTTCTGCTTATTGCCGACTATGAATATTTGCGGTAAATAAAGGGGTTGTGTATTTGCGACTAACACATTTTTGTTTGCTTGTAAGATCATATCTCTTGTTTAAAGATATTGTTTGTCAATACTGAATGGTTGTAATTGTTCTTAGGTTCATTACACAAGAAGGGCACAAGTTAGAAACTGCTCCTCGACCTCCAATGGCTGTCACGAATGCCGTTTCCTGGCGTTCAGAAGGTCTCAAATATCGTAAAAATGAAGTATTTCTAGACGTCATAGAATCTGTTAATTTGCTGGTAAGAAATAACATACATTATTTGTTGGAAAGTTTTAATCACTGCAATCTCACAAGAATTTTCTCCAACAACAGTTTCTTATCACATTTTTTTCTTGATTTGTTTTCAGAAGATTTTACTGATTTAAATTTTCCTGTGTAATTACTAGTGAACACTAATGGTGTAATTGCAGGCAAATGCAAATGGTGTAGTATTACAGAGCGAAATAGTAGGTTCAGTCAAGATGCGTGTTTATTTAACGGGTATGCCAGAACTGCGTTTGGGTCTTAATGATAAAGTTCTGTTTGAAAGTAGCGGAAGTGAGTTTTTCCATAAAGAACATTATTTTCATGATGTCCGCCTTCAGTCTTTTCCTTCTTTAAAATGCTATGAGTATGCGGATTGAATCATTTGTTGTTTAGTGCTGTATTGTTACTTCTTTGATCTCTGAGCTTATTGAAAGAAAATAACTCTTAGTAATGCTTTTTGGTAATACTTAGTAATAATTGTTAGGAAGTCTTTTTTTTTTTTTGCGATTTATTTGCAGGAGGTAAGAACAAATCGGTAGAGTTGGAAGATGTAAAATTTCATCAGTGTGTTCGCTTGTCTCGCTTTGAAAATGATCGGACAATCAGTTTTATACCGCCAGATGGAGAATTCGAACTGATGAGTTATCGATTAATGACTGTTGTTAAGCCACTTATTTGGATGGAGGCAGTTGTTGAAAGGCACACTCATTCAAGAGTCGAATATATGATAAAAGTAAATGTTTAGTAGTGGGCTTTACAATATCCTGGCCTAGGCTAAGCTGACAGATCAAACGTTTTCAAATCTGTGAGCTTGAATTTAGGGACCATGATGATGAATTGGAGCTTTCTCCTGTCAGTTTTAAATAGGAAGAAAAAAAAAAACTAATTTTGCTTTTGACGTACGGCTGGTTCCATTTTTATCTAAGTTGCACGTCCACAGGGCAAACTATTGTACTATAAATTCTTCAAGTGTTGTAAGTGGTTCACAGTGTAGGTTTTGTGTAATGAAATTCCTCCCATGTTTTTTCTTCACTTTTGGTATTCGTTCTCTGTCAAAACTAATGTTTATATACCTGTGAAATATATCATTGTCTATAGGCAAAATCGCAGTTCAAACGACGTTCTACAGCAAATAATGTAGAGATTATTATCCCAGTCCCAAGTGACGCTGATTCACCGAAATTTAAGACGTCTATTGGAACAGTGAAGTACACACCGGAGCAAAATTCATTTGTTTGGACAATTAAAAGTTTCCCAGGTTGGCAAACTTTCTCATCATGGGTTCATTTACAAAGAGTAAAATACGGGGTTTTCTTGAGATTAAATCTCGCCAACAAAATATTTTTCAGCTCTGGTTTTATTATGAAAGTGACTTAGATCAAGGATGATAATGTAATATCTCAGTAAAAATAATTATTTATAATAGGATCTGTATGTTATAGTTTCTAACCTGTTGGTTCAAATGTCCAGATTTAATAATGTGCCACAATTGAAATTATTAGGTCAACTATTAGGTGTTTTAATTGGTGTCAAATTGAATTTAAGACCGTTGGATTTTGCTTCTAATACTGCGGTATAAACAGCTTAATTAATCAGTCGAATTCGCAGGTGGGAAAGAGTATTTGATGCGAGCACATTTCAATTTACCGTCTGTCCAGAGTGAAGATCGTGAAGGTCGTCCACCAATGAAAGTGAAATTTGAGATTCCGTATTTCACAACTTCTGGAATACAGGTATCTTTATAGCGTCGCAATTTTTGCAAAATCATGTTCAGTGCGGCGAGTATTTATCTTTCATTTTTTCTTTCTTAGGTGAATATTTTTCTTTGTATCACTTTCATGAAATAGAGATATCGGTTTTTTTTTTCTTTTTTTTGCCATTCGACAATGGTTTCAATTTGAGAATTTTCTTCTAGTTTTACGGAGTCTTTCCATGTTTTCTTTGATATAAGACTTTTTCAAGTCTTATATTCTTTAAACCAAACTTTTTCAGGTACGCTACCTTAAAATTATTGAGAAAAGTGGTTATCAAGCTTTGCCGTGGGTGCGCTACATCACTCAAAATGGTGACTATCAATTGCGCATGATGTAATTAGTTCTCTCGTCATATATAGGTTTTAATGGAAACTTATGTTAAACAATATATTTAACTGTATCCTGCTTGACTCGTTTTCTGCGAAAATACTGTTTCACACCATCTATTATGACTGTTCAACATTTATGTAAATGTCTTAAATTTATTCTCATTTGTTATTTTGTTTTAGGCAATCTCACGGTTCTAATACTCCACTAAAATTGCTTTATTTCGCTGTTTTGTTTTAGCTTTCACTGCAAGGCTGGAATTGTTCATCAGTTAGTTTTACTAAGGTCATTTCTAATCTCTTTTTCAAGTTCAGTTGTTTTGACATAGGAAGAAAATGTGTTGAAGAAATGGAATTTCATCTGTTGTTACGTTGTTACTGTGACATGTAAACGTTTTTAATTCTGATAATTGTAAGGTTGACTTTCTGAATTTTTCTTAGAAAATAGGGAAAAATTATTTTACCCTTTTTTTTTTTTTTTTAAGATTTTTTTCACTGCACGATTTTCATTGGTTGTGTTTGTATGGATTAAACTGAAAATTACTGTTTCTTGCAGTGATTGTTTAATTTCTTTAAGTCTTTAGTAGTAGAGAAGATACTAATGTCAGGGTTTCAAATATTCAATTCATTTAAAGATTGAGTTTGTCTTGTTCAATCGTAGGAAAAAAATTTTAAGGTCATTCCTTTATAAATATTTTTTCGTCTCAAGCTTATGTTGAAGAGGACACAGTGGATGATGATATTGAAAATTATTTCCCATAATTTTTAAGTATACTACATTATAGCTTACCATAGATCTCTTGCGGCCAAAATAGTATTTTTATGCTCCTTTGTCGCTAATCTTGAATTTCACCTTACTTAATGAATTTGATCATTTGATCACGTGTCTGTGTTGTTGTATTGGTAGTTTTTTTTCTGTTTCTTCTTTGGACGTGTCGATTTTCAGCCCTTTTTACTTTAAAAGATTTGAATATAGGTCAAAAGACACAGTATGGTTTGAAAATTATTTCTCGTAATTTTTAAGTATATTTTTAAGTAAGTGAAAGTAAATAGTGAAAAGGGAATATTAGTATGTTTAACTATCGAAAGAATTGGTTGTTTGAAATGTTGGTGTTGACCTTTTTCAAAAAGCTATTTCTCAACACATCAGGTCAATATGTTAGTGAAACAAATGAGCTCAAGATCGGTGCGAAAGAAGACCTTGAATGCATTTATTCTGTTGTCGTGAATCTCGTAGTGAGTTCAATAATTATTGAATTATTTCTAATAAATTATATCTTGAATCCAGTAATAGAAATGTGGAAAGTCTTTACTGTTTTAATAGAATATCTTTTTGTTGGAAAAGTGCTGGTCGCAATTAACGTAGTCTGCAGAGTTCTCAAGGCGTTGTGGCTTTTTTCTTAAACCTCGATTTGTGAGAACAGTGGTATGCAGGAAGTCCTATGCCTAGTAATGGTATCTTTTTTCCACTGTAATTATTTACTGTACTGCATCGACTAATTCATCAATTTGCATCCCTTAGTTGTAATGCAACTTCATGTTGTTTCATATGTTCCTCATAATACAGATTTTTCTTTGCTCCGGCCGTGTCGTTGAGGTTTTTTTCTTTTTTTTTTTTTTGAAATCTGCGAAGTTGGATTACCAGGTACATAAAATTCTGAAGTGTTTAGTTCAAAACTGTATTTTTTATTTTGCAGTAATGATTCTCAGGAGGATTATTTTGCATGTTTCACATCGCTGTTTCGGAATCGTTCCGTTGCAAACGTTCCACTTCAGACGTGAATTTTTTCGGGTGATTTTCACATTTGTAAGTCAGGATCAAAGATATGGAAGACATTCGCGTTTTTTAATGAATTGGCCAAATGTATGTTTTCACACTTTTTTTTCAAGTATAAAATGCTTATGTGTTAATACGGTTTGAGTTAAATCACAGGGTTCGCTTATCATTGTCATGAAGCACTCTGGATGTTTAAATTCTAGGTCTCCCTGTCAAAAGTCGAACAACACAAGCTCAACTTTAACTTAAAAGGATCAGGAAATAACACACAGAAAGTCCGTGAAAAGTCTGGATATAAGGAGACGGGATGCAGAAGTGACATGCAAGATATAGTACCTAATGAATCAATTTCTACTCTGGAAATAATAGAACGAGTTGTAACCGATTTACAGACAAATGGGAAGTCCTTCATACTTCCTGTGAATGACGTCGCTGCCATGGAAGCTCTTTCGAAAGCTTTCAGGATTCTGCTTGATATCGGTGAGGGGAACATTTAATTTTTTGCTTTCACTTTGTAATAATGAAAGTATTGAAGTTTTAAGGAAGGAAAGACTCAGCTGCATAAATAGGATGTTGGCATCCGAAGGGAGACTGTAGTTATCCATTGGCTTTCGTGAAATTAGGAAGGTTTATTCTTTTTTCTTTTCACTCGAATCATTTGAATGTCAGGGATTCAGCCAGAATTCATCGTTGATTCCTGTGTCTGTACGCCGCAGCTGTTTGTATCACTAACCCAGAAGGGCGAAGCAAGTATTCAGATAATAGAACTTATTGTGGATTTCTGTCAACTGACATACGAAGATTCTATTCGTATTTTTGCGATGTAGGTCCCATGTTTTGTTTTTTGTTTGTCAATTTACTAGGTCCCTTCCAGTTGTTAGTTCAATACTAATTTTTCCATCTTGATTACTATCTTTTATCAGTTAACCTGACATTTCCAATCATGCTTGAAAAGAGCAAAATAGAATTTCACCTTTTTATAGCTATAATGAAGAACTGCTATCTGCGGGACCGGAAGAAATTCAGAAATGTATGGAAGTACTAGATTCATACGGCTTCCAAGATCAAAAATTGGGAGAAGCTATTTGTTCATGTCCTGCTTTATTGTTCGCTCATAATTCCAGCAGATTAGCCCAAAATGCTGAAAATTTAATTTCTCATTTTAGTAAAAATCAGGTATTTAATGATTATTTGAATATTTATGATGTGTTTGATCCGCGCTGCCACTACGATAGGTTTCCTAATTTTGAGGGGTCTCTTAGTCTCTTCACCTCAGAAAGATTTATGATTGAAATTTTTTCTTCTTTCTTAAGGGAAATGCTGAATAACTCATGATTTATGATTATCACATTTCAGTTTTACTCGCTGTTAAAGTCGTCTCCAGAAATTTTGCTCGGTAATACTAATGAAACAGAGGATAAAATTGAATATATTTATTGTCACATGCTCATGGAAGGTGAAGATTTTGTGAGGTGTACGAATCTTACACAAATATCATTAAAAGAACTGATAGATCGTCATGAATTCTTGCTGAAAACAGGCACTTATAAAACTCCAGACCCAAAAAGGCCACAACTGAAAATGGTTTGTTCAAATATTAATTGAAAACTTCTTCGATAAAGATTTAAATGCTGTTAGAGCTAAAGACTTCAAATAATTTTGTTGAAAATTTATCAAAGTTTGTTTTTTCTTAATATCAGGATGCTGAAGTTATGTGTTTTTGTCTCTATAAATCTTTTGTTTATCTGCAAGTATTTGCCTATATTGTATTTATAGATCTGTTCGTTTTAGATCTTGGTTACTCAAATTATCTTTGGTAGCTGAAACGATGGTCTTTCATGGACATCAATGACTTTAAATCACCCATCTGTATAATTTCAGGGAAATCCGAAGCTAAAAAAGATTTTAAGTAATAATGCAGAACAGTTTGCAAAATACATAGCTCGTGTGTCTGCAGAGGAATGGAAGTTATTCAGAGAATTACAAAGCAAACGACGAGTGCTAGAATCGGAGGGGAAGATGCATCCGTTTGAACGGATAAAGCCATCGATGCGAAAACAGTTGGAACGTAAGAAGAAATCAGTTCTTCGAAGTGATTTTGAAACATTTGAATTATACAGTGAAAGATATTAATAAAAGGCTATGTAATGGGACTTTTGCTTATTATTTCCCTCCTGATGGACTTTTTTGTTCATTATTAAAATGTAAGATATCATTGATGGCTTTTTGATATTTCTTGATTATTACTAGTTCAAAGTGCGAAATGATCGCAACTGCTATGATTACAACTGGAAAAGTTTTCTTCCAGAAGAATAAGTAAGGAAAATCTAATGAAAGGAAGGTAAAGCTTGCCGTATAGGGATGTTTCTTTTAGAATAGAGGATAAGTTGATGCGACAGTAGCTTTCATAAAAAACATCGTTTATATTGTGAAGACATCTCAATTAGGGTGTACGGTCCAGTAATAAATGGATATTAAGCTATTACAAATAAAAGGATTCTTGAGAGGAATCATTGCTTACTGTCTCGTGGTTTATCCTTGCAGAAGGAAGTCTTGGTGGAGTTTTGCTTAACCTGTGGTTCAGGTAGCAGGTGGTTGAGTTGGTCACTTTATCTGGTGGATGGCTCTTTTCTGCAACTGATTAATTGGGAACTGGTTTTCTTGGGATCTATTTGTTTATTCACTAGTCGATTGTCAACATTAAAGTTTTTATGGAAATTCCGAGGTGACACGAATTGACATTACGAAGCCTCCTAGACTGTTAAAGCAAAAAGAGAAGAGAGAGAATATTATTATCCCTGAAAATAGTCAAGGAACTCTGGTTGTTCGATATCCTAGATAAAACTGATTGCTCTGAGATGTATGCAGGAAAATAACCAAAGATGGCGTACTGGCTGTGGCTGACTACTCTGTGATAAAATTCCTCACTTGTCCCCGTATTATTTTACCCACAAGAATTGTATCTATTCTTTCTGTATTTTCCCTGTTATATAATCCAGTGTAGGTTGACAAAGTAGGCTTGAGTTACTTTCCGCTTGCCTCTCAAGGGGTTCTCTTCGCTTCACTTTTAAATGTTGAAAAGATACTTTGAGTCTAAAACTCGGCCGCTTACGTTAATTGTGGAGAGAAACGTGTCACTGCTGTACATGTGCCGTTCATGAAGCCTTTTAATCACTCAGCTCATGGACTTTCAAGTTACTTTTAGTTTGCATTTAATACTTGTTTACTTAAGTAAATGATTTTAGTAAATGACGCCTTTCAAGTGGCATAGTATTTTATCGAATCTTATAGTAATGAAATTGGAAATTTTGATTGGGAGACTTTGAATTGTCAAGAAAAAAAAAGTTACTTTAGTTCAACATTTTAGTAGTACGTGAGATGACTGCTGGAGCGATATGTTGCGTGTTGCATTGTAATAGTTAACTGTGAATAATACAATTAATTACAATACATTACAAATTGGTGTGACTTATACTGTGGAGTTGTCTTTGCATCTTATCAATAATGGTTCCAGTTTTCAGGGATGTAAGCACTGAATATTTAGTGGTAAGTTGGGTGGAGAACTTCATCAAACAATTTATTGGATAGCATTACCGAGTGGAGCGTTCCGATCTTTGCAACGCTCTTTTTCTATACATTTTGGCGTACGTTAACTGTTCTCTCGTTCAAGTCTGATAATTAATTCGAATAGTTCGAAAGGTTATTTGGCGGCACGGTAAATTGTAGATGAGAAGCTATTTCAGAGAACCGTCTTTTAGTTCCTTACTGAATAGTTGCGTGGTTCATGTTTTGTACCACATATGAAAGCACAGTGGTAGAACTATTAGTTTCAAGCAAACGGGCATTTTGAATAAATTTTGGAAGAAGTTTAAAACTTTTCTTCTGAGCAAACGCATTTATATTGGAAAGTATTGATATATCTGAGATTTTCACCGGTATAATTTCAAATTATGATAGTGAGAACTGAATTTTGTTGAGTTATAATAGGGTGTTATGCATTGTCCGTTCTTCAGAAGTTGACTCCTTTGCCAAAAAGGAGAAGTACATTTTCATTTCAGTTGCTCTTTTAGGCGTAGGTTAATCGGCATATCCAAGAATCTTATTTCTAATGGAGAAAGAAACACAATTTTTCTTGAAATATGGAAATTGATGTTGATGAGTGGGAAGGGATGGCATGGGATGAATAGAAATCATATCAATTTTGGTTTCTCAAGTGTTGTACTTTTTATGTTAAATAATTGCGTTGCAATGAAGCGTTCAGGGTTCTTTTTTTTTAGATCAAACTTGGGTGTAATGTTGAATCAGTCGTCGTCTTCTTCCACTAAAAATTACATTGATGTTTGTGGCGAGATTAGCGAATGCAATAACAGTGCAGCTTCGCAGCAGCGTCTTCTTAGCGGTGGTACTGGTTCCAGACAGCTGAAGCAGGAGGAGCCAATTGCTGCTGCAACCAGCGCTTGTGCAATCACTAATGATACCCCTAATATGAGCACTCACGATGAGGTCCATTTTTAAAATTCATTTTTCAGCAATCGTTTTTTGATATGTTGCTGCCTCAGTTTTGGATTTGATAGGTGCCGAAACATGGATTATGCCTCTGGTGTAAAAATCTTTTAGTTGCATTCTTAGCAATACTGCATTGTGGATAGGTAGATACTTGATAATATTTAGATCAATATGAAAATAGTTCTGAATAAACCTTAGGATAAAAAAGAAAAAGTTATGATGATTTGCCAGGACATGTACCAATTCGAAAAAATTTCAGGCTGGTTGCATGGCCAGTCTATTTCAGACTCCCCCTTGGGCATCAATGGCTATTCTTCCGCCACATAATTTAGCCCAGCAGCAGGGAGGCGTTACACGAGAAGTTGTTGGAAGTACAAATCATCCACTAGCAATGCGTTATTCAAGTTTTGATGGAACTGCAGCAGCAGCTGCTGCTGCTGCTGCAAAAGATCCAATGAATCCAATGAATGCGCCTCTTTATCAGGTTCGTATTTATGATAGACTGTCCCAAATGTATGTGTATTTAGCTGTAATTTTGATATTCAAGATTGGGCAAAGTCGAGGGAAAGATTATCTATTTCTCGAATTGGTGTAGATGAAGTAGGACTTTTTGTACCTCATGTTCCTGTACGATCTGTTTGGAGAATATCTCTAAAAATTAACTTTATTGAAATGTTTCAAGGAAAAAGGTTTTTTCATCCCAGAATAGAAGCGTCTATCTTACAGTTCTATTATATTTCTTAGTTTCATAAACTTAAAGCTATGTCTACTGAAAACACCCCTGGTGTTACTGCCTAATATAAGAAAATCTTAATAATAGATAAGCCAATCAGAGTTTTTCCTCTTTGTTTTTATTTTTTTATTTATTTTTTTTTCACAATATTTTTTAGAGCTGCGTTATTACTGTGACAATCAGAAGATTAAGAAATTATGGTTATTAATAATTGTACCATCTTTTTTGAATTTATTTATTCATTTATTTTTTTTTGAATTAGTTCCATGAACACCAAATTCTCTTTTCTGTTGTATTCCTAGACTAGTGGTTTTAATCTTAAAAACAGAAAGATGAGGAATATGTTATGATCCTTTTTTCACCTTACAAATCAAGTTGCTGGTTTATCATAGATATTGCATTTGCAATTTTTAAAATCAAGTTTAAAAATATACAGATTTTTGCTGTTGTGTTCAGATATTCGGAATCTTTTGCTACATATCACTGCAGTATGCCGTTTTTGAGAATTTCATTACGTGATTATATTAAGAATGCGGACGGCTCTTCATTCCGCATTAGTTTGCTAGTCCTGGTATCCAATTTGACCTATTTTGATTAAACTGGTTCTTCACTATTGTGTGTCTATAAAATACTTTAAAATGCAGAGACTTTCAGCATTGTAATCACTTTATCTTAATATAAGCTTACATTATATTTTTAATGCAAATATTGAGCGAGACATTAGCCGTTGAACTTTGATGGACAACTGGTCACATCTTGTCCTTTTTGCGTTGTCTTCTTTTTTTTCTAGTTCGGATTTGGAATACACTGTCATTAATTCCTGTTTTCTTATTATAAGAAGTTAATGAACGGATCTCATCCATTCTCACTATACTAATCCCGCCCATTTCCCTTCTCTAGTTCACTCCTACCGAAAGATTCTCAAATAGTGATCTAGCGTTGTTATCGATTACATTTACTTATTTTTAGAAAATTTTGGAAGAAATTTATGTTAATTGCAAACCCTTCCTTGACTGAAATAAGAATGAAATTGGAAGACGAATTTATATACAAAAATTTTAATTCCGGAATCATTTGATTGGAACAAATTTCATTCCACTTAGGGTAAGGCAGATGTTTCGAAGCTTTTGATCTTTTTGGTGATGGTAGGAAGAAACTTTACGGCCTTGGATTTGTATTTTCTTTTTTTTTTTTTGCTGATA
>PQVD01001508.1:565-16316 GCA_003012265.1 Setaria equina
CTACTAAGATTTTTTTTTTTTTCGCATTTAAATGCAGAGACATCAATAGACACATGGATGAACAGGAAGGGGAAGGGCGTGTGTAAGAGAAACAAACAGAGGAATATTCATATTGGCATATAGTACAGATGAATAGATGAATGTAATAGAGACAGCGGTGGTAAATAAATACAGCATGTAGAAAAATAGAAATTTTAAAAAAAGATGACTCATCAAACTTTGCCATAAAATATAAAATGCTCATGTAAGAGCATATCTGGAATCCCGACTGATACTTCCAATAGTGGGGGGGGAGAAATAGAGCACAAAATAGATGCTTCTGAATACAACATGATTCAACGCTCCATTACTGAAGCCCCCTACTCTTTCAGAACTTTTTGTAAGGTAGAAATTCAGAAAGACATCTTTGCTTACAGCTATAACTCGGGAGAAACAGAAAAAGTCATTAAATAATTAAGTTACCTAACACCACTGACAACCCTTTCTTTTTTTTCAAATGAATTATTTTGAATTCTGTAATGTTGTCATGAAGCGAATTTAAGGATTCGGACATATTTATGGATAGTTGATATATCCCCTTGAGAGTTACTAACAGGCATTTTCAATGCAGATGAAATTTATTTCTGTGAAGTCAACATTTAAATGAAAAATGCCATTACCAATATTTTTTAAAAGCGCTATTACTATTATTACTACCAACAGTTAATGTCTTCTGACTCATTATGATGCAGTGCTGCAAATTAAAGTGAAAAAAAATCACTCTACTACTTTTTACTGTACAAATTGATGTATCCATTAATTTTTGTAAATACTGTTATTTCCTGTTACCTGAAGTATTCATTCCGGAATGTCATAATTTCACAGACACTGTTTTTTTTTTTTTTTTAATCGTTAGAAACAGCTTGATAAGAAATTTGCTGAAGTTCCCCGAGAGCAACTACTTTGCTACTTTGACGTGCGAATTGGAAAAAATGAGATCAACGAAAATATCCTTTGACGCATTGGTTATATATTAACTTTATTTATGATTTTTGATGGGAATTATTTGTACTGTAAAGGGTTGATGACTTGATTGTTGGATATCAGTAGTTAGTTAGAGGTACAATTTTTTCTGGTCATAAATTACAGTTTTCTGGCAATTATTTTATTTATAGATTTTTTCTTTTTAATATTTCAAAACATTTTCTAATAATAGTGCCAGTAACTTGGTTTAGCGCACATAATACAGGCCAAAAATAAGTTTTGCGATTTAACTTCCATTTGAAAATATGACCGGATATATACTTTTAAATTGGTCCGGATAAAAAAATACCAAATTAATTATGCAGGGACTACTGTTCTAAATTTTTTTAAAGGAACCAATAAGTCTGCAAAGCAAGAATTTTTAGAACACCAAGGAAATTAAAGGTAACTTAAATATGAAAGTGAAGTGGAATCTGAGAAGTTAATAAAACTACACCGGAAACAATGCGTGCTAATTTTCGAATGAAGATTTGGGAGAATTGAACAAAAAGTTGAACAACCTCTTTTGGGACAGTCTGTGAGAACAAAGTTGGTACATAGGTACTGGCCAACACTTCCGAGGCTGCGGATGTGCTTGGTATATGATGCTGTTCTCCACCCATCAAAATCATGGCTGGCGACCGTTTTAGCCTACAAAAACAATCTTATTTGTCATAATATGAAAATGAACTGTTCAGTAATCCATAACCAGAAAATCAACCACGAACAATATTTCAATTTCACTTTTTTCAAAATTTTTTTTGGTATCAAGCGCATCTTGACGCTAGGTTGCAGATTCCTATAAATTAATAGTTTAGGTCCATAAATTAAGTACTAACCGTGTGGTTGTTGAGTCAATATCAAGTCTGGGTGACATAGTTGCAACATTCGAGTCCAATCCACTCCCCAAAGTCTCCGATAATGTTGTAGGCCTCGGTTTCGAAGTTGAATTAAATGATTGCCCTAATTTTTGGTGAAAACCTGAGCCATTCCAAACAGAACTTGGCGTCACCTCACTTTTTGTAGTTTTGGTTGTTCCTGAATCCATTTTCAATATCTCAGCCCCAGAATCCATTTCTGAAACAAAATTACCAGCATGGCTTGCCAAGTAGACGGGAAATATTGCAATTTTGAATAATCTGAATTCAGAAGAAATCAGACTCAAAAGAGTTATGACAGCACTACTCTGAATCAGTTTTAACCAGTTCCCTTCAGAACTGAACAGACCAATAGTTCAATGCGTGCCTCACTAAAACAAACAAGCAAACAAAAAAAAAAGTTACAGATAATAAATAACACTTTTAGCAGAAAAAAGGAGATAGAGAGTTAAAACAACATATTACTAGGAAATATATTTGTGGATATTTCCATTTCATTGTTGTGTCCACTTTGGACGCTACTGGGACCATCAGATGTTATAAGATACGAAGAGACATCCACTATCATCGCATTGTTGCATAATGGAACGCCAGCAGAGGCAGGAAGTTCCTACATGAATAAGCTATCAAAAATTTTGCATAATTATTATTGAGCTTTTTTAATAAATTGATCCTACCAATAATTTGAAAATTGTAGTCCTGCAATAAGGTGAAAACCTTTCTCAACGCTCCCTTGAATAGGTTATTTCTTTTATTATACGAAATCTGAATTCATCAAAATATTCAATAACTAAATTAGCAAAAATTTGTAAGTACAAAAATCTCACACAGATAATATTCTCTATAAGTATGAAGTCTTTCCCCTTTCTACAGAGTGATAACTGGAAACTAAATGACTTTTTGTATAATTGAAGGCTGCAATGACACCTTCCAAATAAGCTGAAGCTTCAAAGTTGTCCACATTAGGCCTAACAGTAAGACTTACTGTATCTGCTTTTGTAGCATGTAATACCGTTTGTTTTAGAACCTCGTCTTGACGCTTTTGTAATTGATTGTAGTAGTCGCCACTATAGACGGTTGTCGTCACATCCCGTGCTGAAATTACTTAATTTTGAATAAATTTTTGGCAAATCATCCTTGATTTGATGAGCAAAATAAGAAAAAGGGAAAACAAGAGCCGACGAAGCTAGAAGATTGGTATGCTATCAGTAATGGTACAAAAAGCTGGAAGTTTACCTTTTTGAGCAGAATTCAACGTTGAGACCATACTTGAAGTTGCTGTCCCAGCATGCGTCGTGAATTTTGAAGTTAATGTAGCAATAACTGATTCTGCGCGTATCCTACGAACTTCCTTCGCTGAAATTCCACGTCAACTCTTTCCATCTAATCTAGTTATCACAACTCATTTATATCATGAATGCAGAAAAATCAAAAATAGATCCCTAGTGACTGATTTGATCTAATTTAAGTTCACAAAACAGCTTACCATAGAACTTTGAATCGGTATTAACTTGCCCGTCATCCTGTTCTTTATCTTCCGGAATTGTGTAAACTGGTCCCGGTCTATGAGTTAAGAATGAATGGCTGCTGTAGTAACTAGCTGCAGCTGTGTAATCAGCATCCTCCGGCTCCAGTGACTATAACTAACTGTATTCACCATACTAATTACTACTGCACTTACAAAAAGTGGTGGAAAATTTTAGGAAGACTAAAATTATTTAGAAAGTTTAATTTGAACAGATTACGTATGGGAATGAAACATTATTTACTTACATCTTCATCTACAATTTTTAGTCCACTGCCATTATCATCAACATCCAGGAATGGATTTTTCCTCTCGAAAGCCACTTTATCCAAGCTCTGGGCTCTATCAGTATCTTTAGTTTCCAACGATAATAGAGTCGCATCATAAGCTATCTGATATTAATTTCCTATCAATATGTTTTGAAATAACTGATGTAAAGAAGATAGCGAGAATTTACATAAAATAAACTATTACCGCTGGTGTCGTACTTTCATCGTGTGCGAAAATATTACTTATCCCTTCTTTTCTAATTAAATTATCATGTGCCCACTGTACGTCGAATTCATCATTTGCTGCCTCTCCAAAAGCCTGATAACAATTTAAAGGTCACTCTCGGGATTTCATTTGACTAATCAAACCCGAAAGGCCGAGTTTTGTAATATTATAGTTTTTCGTAATCAGATGAACTTTCCCAACCTGTATTTGTTGTAGGACTGCTTTCCCGAATGCTTCTTGTTGTTCTTGTTCTTTTTCCATTTCGTCGTATGATACTGGTGGTGCGGAGGGTACCTCGATTACCTATAATAACGAAAAAAAAAAAAAAGTGTTTGGAACGTAATCTCAAAAAACTCGGAAGTCCAATTACAAATTTAATTAACCTGATCAGGATAGTCATCTTCATCAGACGACGGACTAGTATCAGCATCGGAGTCGTCATCAGTTGTTATTCGAGCTCTATCATCATGATCAGTCACTGTGATTGCCGGTGGAACACTGAAACATGCGGAGCAATAATGAAAAATATGTACTAGCAAAGGAAAATTAACAGAATGAGTCAATTGCAGTAGGGTCTCGTCAAGGAAATAATAACGAACCGCAGAGCATGTGTAGCACCCAATATTTCATGTTGAGTAATGGAAGGCTGTGAATCTAAAGCCTTTCTGGAAAGACTGTCCTGGAATTAATAATATCCTTAACACTTTTTGCAAAAATTTTTATGTTTGAGGTTTCAACATATTAAGAATACCCCGTCGCTCTTAATCATAAGTTCAAGTTCCAGTTTCCCCAGTGCTCCTTCCGACTTTTTTTGGATAACTGTGCTCGAGAGAATAAGTAAACAAAGGAAATTGGAAAAACTTACAGTACTAAGGAGAAACTGCTCATCAATATCACCAGTTACCTTTACTTCATATAAATTCTTATTAGTCGTACCCTTTGACTCCTCAATAATGTTGCCAGATCCTGAAGGAAAGCAAATTTTAGGTTCGTCCCATTCCACAATCTCCAATTACCAAATTATTAAAGTTTGGGGATTGAGACCTTTTGAAAAAGTTTAAGAAGTTAATAAGAAATTTTCCTTCAGATTCTTTAACTAGCTAACCATCAATGAAAGCGAAAGAATACTAACCAGCCGCATTTACAGCAACCTGCTGATGGGAATCAGTAATTTCCATATAATTTTTTGTTGTCTTCCTACACTTTTGCATATCGGTGTCACTCTTTTCTTCTTCTTCAGTAAAAACTGTGGTCCACATTCGTGGTTTCCGTTCAGCCCATTCATACAGTCCCTTAAAACTACTACTTTTTATCATTTATGATATTGTATTTTCCTTCTTAATTACATTTAAAACCAAAAAAATTCTTTTAAAATGAACATTAAAAGTGTACAATAGATGATCCAACTAATGCTGTACAATGTTAGCCATTATAATAATGGCAAAGGAATTGCTAATATCCTTCCTCCATAATATAGTAACGCTAATTTGCAGTTAATATAAAGGATGGATTGGTTCAATACAGCTTTGTTGAGGTGAAATTAATTTTCTAAAATTTCCACCTGGTCGGACCAGTCGAGAGTTCCAATATCACTATCCACATCTTGATTTTCTTTTGCAGAATCTTCCAGATGATTGGTACCATCAAATATAAACCTACGATCATCTCCGTAAGTATAGTCAAAATCAGCGCTACCATAATCACTACTTCCAGGTGCTGATGGGATATCTGTTTCCTGGATATCAGCTTTATTGACAATATTCGAATGTCCGAGATCACGGTCACAGCTATCTTCAACAACTGTGTAGCTGCTATCAATTTGCGGCGATATCGCACTGATGGGGGTAGTAGAAGATTCCGTAAGGGTTGTTGGGACTTCGTGCATCTTCATTTCTTTGATTTCCTTTTCAGTATTTTTTGCACATATATAAGTAATATCGTCGCTACTCTCACGCCATTCGTTTCCTCCAACGCGATCTCCTAATACTTCTGAAAGCATCAGTTAATTTCTCTAGACTGTATCTGGGATAAAGAATTACTTATGTTTATTTATTAGGGTTAATGCCCTGCTTAAATCTTAGTACTATATTTTAGTCAAAAGGGATCTTAAATGCTCAATTCTATTTAAGAAATATTACCATTTTGAGAAACAAGATGAGATGGAATTGTTCCAGGAGTTTCAAAATGCTCTTCCTGAGCAGCTTTCATCACGGCTAATATTCGATCTCTTTCAGATGGTGAAAGTTCTGCTAAATTATCATGAAACTCATCTGTAAAAAGATTTAGAAAAGTGAGTCGGTAAATTCTTTTAAACAAAAGAAAGACTTTACCTGAAGTTTCATTCTTAAGCAAAACACAAATCGAAATCAAATTTCTCCTGAAATTTCTAATCAGAAAAACAAACCATCAACTGAGGGAGTTGGAAGTGGTGCCGTCGACAATGAGCGCAACGATGATACAGGTGGAATAATGTTCAATTTTTCAGATTCAGCAGCTTTCATCACGCTGATAATTTGGTTTCGCTCAGCTGGTGACAGACACGACAGACCAACTTCATCCATAATATCTGTGGAAACAGAAAGGGGCATTGTAACAGGTGATTTCGACTGTACTTCACTAGTTGGAACAAAATTTACTTCCGGCTGTTCCGATTGAACGCTTGTGGGATCTCTGTAAATGGCGGATAGATTCATAATGGCATTAGCTTAATGAACTTACATGATTTGTAATAAAAAAAAAAACAGCATTAATAAAAATCTTCGATTACCAAGAAATTTTGGGAATGAGAACTAGCAGAGTGAAAGAATTGGAACAACCTTTGGTCCTTATTCTTAAAAAATGAATCCACTGTATGTGAAGTGGATATTTTAGATCGACCCGGTGATAAAGAGATATTAGTTGATGACATGTCTAATTCAGCACTTGTCATCACCGCCATGATTTTTTGGCGTTCTTCCTCCGACAAGTCATCCAAACCGGGTAACAATTCATTTCCAAGGAATGATGATGGACTTGGAGATACCGGACGCGATGATGGTATCCTTTCCACAGGTTTTGGCTACAAATTAAACATTCGTATATTTTTCATCCACTAGAAAAAATTTTGTAAACGTTGGATCAGGAAATCAAAGAGGTGAGATTTTGAGGAGTTTCACTGGTCGATCTTTTTCAGGAACACTTAGTTATTCATCCCTACATTATTATCCGAATTTGATAAAACTAAAACTTTCATACGCAAGAGGACTGAATATTTACCTTAATTTTTCTCCCATGAAAATGAAAAAGAAATTTTCACGCAATCTGGAATACGATATGGAGTTCCTATCATTCCTATCATCAACAATATTAGGAAGGACTAACTCAGTTTTCTTACTGTAACTAAAACTAAAAACTAGAAACGATTTATTCTATTCATATTATGAATAGATTAAGTAGTTTTTTGTCTACTTTGAGTCAGTTTGTAGCAAATTTCTTTGTACATTTATCATACCGTACTCTCCGACGACTGAAAAAAATATCCAACAATGCCGACCTTGGTAATCGTTGTCAAGTCAGAAGTAGAAGCGGCATGCTGCGCTACTTGCGCAAGCTGTTCAGTAGCTTGTTTTGCACCCTTAAATGCATCACCAGCCAATCTCGATAATGAACCAAACATATTTTTTGTAACACGTGAACCCCTTTTGGTACTCCACTCTTTCTCTTCTGTAATGCATAAAATTGTATTACAGTAAGCCAACCCTATCATTAAAAGTATTCGTTCCCGATGCAAGGCTGAATTGAATCGATTATGAGACGATAAAACTGATAAAGTAGGGATTAAATATCACTTTGTTAATAATCGGAAATATAAATATACTTATACCTGGTAAATACTGTTGTTGTTGTTCCCTTTGTGGTGTTGTTGGAGTAGCAAAATTTGATGCATAGAACTGCAACGTACTCTGCGGTGAATGTGCATCTAATGATGCAAACATTTCTTCAGCTTCCATTGCTAATGCTACTCGCTGTGATGCTTGATCGATAGGCATATGCGCACTGCCTGCGTCAAAGCCTTTTGAAGGTTCGATCGATTCCGTTTCGAGATTTATGTCTGTCGTAAATGATGCCGATGATGGCTCTGATTGTGATGTCGGCAAATATTGGACACCTTCTTCCAAATCTACCAGTTAAGACCACTTAATCTATTGAATAAAAGGATAAAAAAAATTACACATTTCTCATCCCTACTAATGTGTTAATACATGGGAATCCAAATTCGATTCAAACTGTCATGACGACCGATAATCAGAAATATTTCTTCATTTAACATCAATCTTTTAAATGTTAAATGGGGGAAAAAATCTAAATTAGTAATGGCACAGACTGTCTTTGCAAATTGATATTTCTGACAAAATCCAGGAATCATCGAAAGCATTTCCTAATAAAATTCATAAAAATTTTCTCTACATATATAAAATTTTTCGTTCACTTTTCAGAAGTGGAAAATCATTAAGGCATACTAATAATTCCTCGGGAAATATTTGTCGAACTCATTTTTTACTTTCATTAATGAATTAGTCGAAATGAAAGATGAGTTAATACATAGGTGGCCAAATTCTAATTCAAAATTTCAAAATTCCACTTTATCTGTCTACCTCAATCCATCACTGAAGGTACCTTTCATATTCGAAAATGTACTCTGAATTTCATTATAATTCCTTACGTTAACCTGCCACCGCCTGATAAATTAGTTTGTCATCATAATTTTCGAGGCTCAAACAACTTCTGACTTTCTTCCTACATACCAGCGCTCCAAAACTATTTCATCATTTGTGCTGTCACAAGCTTCATAATACAGAACTTCCTTCACTATCATTGAAAAACCTTAAATTTCTAATTTTGAAAGATCTTCTGGATATCTAAACCAGCCAATGCCATAATATCACAGTCATTCATTCATTTCACTGAGGCAATGATGTGAAAAAACAATGGAGCAGTCGAATTGGGAATAAAAACATGAACTGTCTTTAAGTAGTAATTTTCAATAATAATGCAAAAACTAGCTTCGCATTTTAATTCGAATATTTATCTTGTATGTTTATTAAACATATTTTAATAACCTTGCAATAAACGCCATACAGTTCCACTGCCCTAAGCGGCGTACTTAAAAAATCTACTGATATGCTTATGAACACTGTCCGCGACAGCTATCACAGCATTTTTTAGTGAACTAGTCAATTATGCTATAGAAAGATTTGATTCACTCACAATCAGACCAGTCTGTGGTGGAAGAATGCTTCATTTGTCTTGATTATAGTTATGATATATAATTTAAAATCAAAACCTGGCATTTCAGGTGATTTGTCAGTGAATAACGTGTTTCTGAGAGAACCTGGACTTTGTTCATGCCACTTTGCTATGTCCACTTCATAGCTAAGTTCCTCTAATGTTTCATTTTTATTATCTTCCACATGCAAACTTTGCCACTGTTCGTTTCCCCAATCCATTGACAAATTCTTTTCAATCGACTGGACCTCCATTAATTTATTCTTTATAGTAAAGTTTTCCAACGACACTTGACTTGTATCAAGCAATACTTCATTTTGGCTTCTTACGAATTCAGGGTCTGTACAAGTATCACTACTTACGTCATCTTTAGCGTTAACGAAAAGCAAGGATTTTGTCTGTTCCATATAGAATGTTGAATCTTTTGATTGTGGTTCATATTTTTCAGCATCCGTATTCATATTCAATTTATTCGCTTCAATTTTTGGATTCTCAACACGTACAGGAACTTTGAACACATTTTTCGCATTTTCAAGTTCGAATTGGAGATCGATCATTCTAATATGTTGAATTTCTTCTTCTGTTAGCCCATCAAATTTATCAAAGGTATCCTCATCCGCACCATTCCCTTTTATACCAGACTGAACTCTTGCCCCATCTGTGAAAGCTGAACCTGAAATCATGTCTAAAATTTGTTCATTCCTCGATACACTATCACTGAATATTTCCGTAGTGCTCCATTTCGAAAGTTCACGACCAGGGCTCGGATTATTTTCTAGTGACAAGCCCGTGCTTTTACTAGTATCATATTTCCCTGAAGACAATTTCACTTTTCGAGAACCGTTTTCATCCTGCAATTCTGGAGTTGAAAATACCATTTCAGGGGACATTTCGAAAGACTTCACACTATTCTGCTCTATATCTTCATCTGATGTTCCTGGACCAAAATTTGATGAATCACTTGAAGATATACATTCTGAATCTTCATTTCCTGGATATCTGCTAGCTGATTGTACATCAACTGTATCTTTCATCTCAGACACAGTATTATCGGTATTATCAGTTTCGACTGTTATTGGTGCACCCGATTGGAAATCCTGATGTTTGGAATGTGTTTCAGCAGAACTTGCTTTTTCCACTTTCGGTGACCTTTCACCTGGACGAATATGCTCTTTTGCTCCTAACACTTCATCTGCAGATGCAGTGGTTTGGGAGAATTTCATCTTATGGATGTTACTTCTAAATGGCAGGGTCATAATCCTACTGTTCTTGAGTGGATTCAGCACGCTAGTAAGTTTATCGAGAGCAACTTCACTTAGCTCTTTATGCACCATTTCTACCCGTTTTGCTTCATCTGCACTTAGTTGTTCGAGAAATGGCATTCCAAGCTTCCCAGCAGCATTTCGCTCCACTTCTTTGATATGTTCCAACTCTTTTTTAGTTAAATGCTCCTGAGACATTTTTTCAATAGCCAGTCTGTTTGCTTCCAAATTGGAATCTTCCTCTTCTTTAAAGGCATTTCTGAATTTTCCTTCAAAAATACTAAACTCTTCAAGGTGTTTTGCTCGTTGTTCGACAGTTCGTATTTGGATCAATTCCTCCTCAGTGAGAATACTACTGTCCTGAATTTCTTTTTCTTCCTCACAGATCTCACTTTCTTTATAATATTTCGGTTCAATGGCGCATATTAAAGCTCTCTCTTCCAAAATGACATTTTCCCTTAAATCTTCAACTGTTGCTTCTATTTCCAAAGTACCAGGCAACTCTAGCTTTCTTGTCCTGTTCCCCACGACCTTTGCTTGCAGTAATTTCTGATTGGTGGAACAGATGTCCTCTCCCTTCTCTTTATCAACTCTGGATTCACTTAGAAAAGATTTGTCGAAAGCTTGCAGTTTTTTTGCTCGTTCTTGAGCAAATCTAGTTTGTATTAATTCTTCTTCAGAGGAACAGAGATTCTGTCGTGTTTCTTGATAATCGTGTACATTTTTTCCTTCAGGTGCAAAAATTTCGACTTTTCGCTGTTCTGCCTTACCATCAATTTGTGTCAGCTCTTCACCAGTCAAATCAACAGCGTTGACCTCTACTACTTCGCTACAGGCAGAATTTTCGAGCTTTTCCTTGTAATTTAGCCCTCCCTCAACTCTCTTAATGTGTATTACACTTTCTTCAGTCAACTTCAGATTTAGTTCCTCATAGCCCTCAAAAACTTCTACTTTTTCTATATTTGTGCCACCACATTCAGCTTTGATAGAATCTTGTTTCGAACTATCCATTTCTATTGCAGGTGAATTCAAGTTTGATACTTCACATTGCTCTCTCCAGTTCTCCGATCTCCATTCTATATCACGATTTTCCAACACGCTTAATTCTTCTACATCCTTCGGTTCAGTTGATGACTTAGCGACTTTCATACTTCGAAGATTTTCGGTAACTTTGTGACTAATAGTGGGCCAGTTTACCCACTGGATGTCAGCACCCATCATAGCAGCTGCTTCCTCGACTTTTCGAATGTGTTCCATTTCTGCAGCGGAAATTTCACAGCTAACATCTTTACAACTACTGCTGTTTCTGAGATGAGCTTCCTCATTCAAAGTCGCTCCCTGATCAACTTTTACTGCAATTTGCTCATCTTGCTTCGCTTGTCGTTCAGATGCAGCAGATGTATTTTTTGATATCTTTGATAGAACTGTTGATTCAGTATTCACCGACTCTGCAGGCTTATTCTTATTACTCGCCGATGGATTGATAATGCACCCAAATTTCACTGTTTCAGCAGCATCTGTCGAAACGTCTTTGACAGTATCCGCACTTGTGACTTTGATTACAAACGGAAATGCTCCTTTTTCGGCTTTTTCAATAACACCTTCAATGTGCGTACGCTCATATAATTCGAAATCATTCATATCCGGAAGTTTGTAGATAGACTGCCTGAAAACTTGACAAATCTTGAAAAATTCTTGCATTCCATGGACAAATTAAATATTTTCAGTATAGAACAAGTATTTCGTTTTTATCATTTTGGAAATCGAACAGACCAAATCTAAGCTTTCTTAATAGCAGAATTAGAATAGGGGAGAATTTCGAAAAAAAAAAATAAAAAAAATAAAAAAATAAGGCAAAGCATAAACCTTCTCGAAGCAGTTGGTGTTGACTGACTACTTCGAGATCGCCGATTTGCTGCACTCAGTACCTGGAATTTTAGTTCAAATTTCGAGACGGGAATATAGAAAAATTCCTTATATACTCTCAGGTAAAGACAAAGTAATTCATTCACCGATAATCGAACTATATGAGGTAAATGAAACAAAAGACATCAGTGACTTCTTTCAACGGCATACACGTTTCATTCTTAATTAACTACAGTGACTAATGAATTTGTGCTACTCTTTTAGGTTTTTTTTCCAGTTAAGAAAAAGATTAAGGAATATACAAATACTTGACACTGTCACAGCACTATTAGTTAAATTTATGTGACACCAACTTTTTCAATATGGTCTCGTTCCTCATTTGAAAGACCAGCTAAGGCGCTATCCGGTAGTTTCGTACTCATATCTGAAGCATTGGTTGAAGCCCCAGAAGTCCTCCGAAGCAAATCCATGAATTCGTTCCTGCTATCAGGAGAGCTTTTCCGACTCGACGTGTCACTTTGGCGATGACCTGTTCGCCAGAGAAATGACATTGGTGAACGAGGCCTATCTTCACCTCCACCAAATAAAGAAAACCATGATGAACTTCGAGGAGATAATCCACATTCTGGCACTTTTACTGAATAGATTTCTGTCTTTTCAGTTGAACTGAAATGATTACATCATTAGTTTTTAAAATTCTTGTATTAAAAGTAAAAAGAAACTGGATGAAAGATTTCACATATAAGGAAAACTTCCGGGCACGAGAGTATAAAATAAAGTTATAATCTACTACAGAAATAAATTGGGGTTGCTGCTAGTAAGTTGAAATGCAAATTTTCGAAGTATTGTTAAAAATAATGTACAGCTCACTAGAACTTTTGTATATTCCGAACATTACAGCGAACGACTCTGTCCAAAGAAATTCCTAACCTCTTAGTCTTTCGTTCATTTTCTTCCTCACTTTCGGATGATGTAACAGGAGCTAACTCCCCGTGGCTGTAAATATCAGTACCCATTTGCAAGAAATATCTTGCTCTCGGGTTAATCTCAACTCTAAAGCGATTTCCTAACTCTATAGCAGCTAGTTCGGCGATCTGCTCTGTCATCCGTTCTGCGAAAAAATTGAGACGCATCAGGCAGTCTGCATGATACAGCCTAGATCCATCACCAGCAATGCTTTCTCGCTCACAGCGCTCAAAAACATTCACTTGAGTCCCTCGGGGCTTCGCACTTCTCGGTAGCCACACTGAGGAACGTTTTAACGAATCGTCATTATCTTCACCACGTTCCGTTTTTGTAAGTGAATGTGGAAATGAAGATTCGGAGAAACTGGAAGTTTCCTTGGATCTCCTACATTTCTCTTGCGAAGCAGGCGTTATTGTTGTTACACGGGGGATTGAATCCGCATTTTCCCAAGAGTTGTTAACTGCAATACTTATCGTGTTTTCAACGCTGCTTGCTATATTTGGTGGGGAAATTTCTGAATGACTTCGATGATTCATCGCTTTGTCTTTGCCGTCTTTTTTTTTTTTCACTAATGTTCCAGACTGTAAATCGAGCAGATTTTGATCGGTATAAACTACGAAGATACTAGAAGCACGAGTAAGCGATGGCTTCATACTTTCCATATCTCTTTTTGGGGAATATTCTTCCTCATTGTTAAATGTATTCCAGAAGTTTGCCTTCCCATAGTGCGACATCCCATCAGGAAATCGAAGACCCTTTGTCATTTTTTTATAGAGTCGATCTGTATAAGTTACCGTTGAAGTGACGTGAAATCCATCAGTGAAGTAGTGATTTGAATGTTCTGAACTGAATCCAACTTTTCCATTTGGTTGGATTTGTGAACATTCAAGATATGAGTTGTCCTTTAAAAGTACAGAGCCACTTTCACTTCCATCTATTTCATTACATTTGTAATTTTTTTTTGGAACAATATTAATATTATCTTCTAGTGAACATTCGTTTCTCTGAATTCTGGTACCTGACTTATCGGTACTGAAATCTCGCTGTTCTTTATATTCCTCATGTTGTCCCCATAATCCTCCGAAGTCAACTCCCTTTTGCGAATCATAAAGGTACTCTGCTGGGATAGCAGTTTTTGAGGAATGCTTCAAATCCCCCACAGTCAATCCAAACCTGGATTTTGCCGATCCAGTATCTAATCCGACTTGATTGTCATGAAGTTCCTGCTTTGCCGGCACACCAGCATGCCAAATTCCACCTTTTTTGTCGAAAACATTTGTATTTCTTATAGAATCAATTCCCGTAACCTGTGACATGTTGCAATGAATAAGCGATTCTTCAGCCAATTTTGCAAATGGGACTATTTGTTCTTCCTCTCCTTCAATGAGGGCAAATTCAGGAGTATCATAAATTTCATCCTGTGCAAAATGATGCCCCGGCACTACTGAGTTACTGAGAGGATGCATAACTTCCATGTTTACTATTGCATACGGATTTGCTTCATTAGTCATACTCGCGTCAAATAAATTTAAACCAGATTCACCAGGTCTTGAAGCTGAAGGTCCGGAACTCGAGAACGATATCATTGGGCAATTGAGAGTGTTTGTTACACTGACCTCACTACTTTTGTCTTTCGTTATTTTCCGGCTCAGTGCATTACCAGACATTTTTTCCTGCTCTTTTAACCCACTGAATAATTCGTTTCCCATGACTGCTATTGAATGCTTCGTATAAATGTCCTTTTCGATTTTTTTTTGCCAAAACTCAGTAGTCGGAATATAATCTATATATTTTTGAGAATTTGAACATATTTCCGGTACAGCTGCACAGAATTCTACATCCGAATGAATGGACAACTGTTCCTCCAACGATACGGCGACAGTGACATGACCAAGTTTATCTCCTGTTTCAACGATATTAGGATGATTCAAACCTAATTGAAACTGATCGTTTATCATAGACATCTCAGCCGATATTATGCCATTTACTACATCATCAGATGTAATAGTTTTTTGCGAAATGATTGTATCGGATACAGAAGCGAATAAGTCTGAAAATTTTCCTCTTTCGCCCTGAACGAAGTTCCCGCTAACACTTTTCGCGATGACCAGTCGATCACCCTCCTGATTTGTTAATTCTGATTGCCTAATTTCAACACTTCTTGGTTCTGTGACATTTATTGATTCCACTGCATTATTTTCATCGACAGACACATTTGTGTTATTTGCAGAGGTAGGAAGGATAGAATGGCACTCCTCGAGTTCAGTGTATGGCATCTCAGATTCTGGATATAAAACCTGAACTGCTGAACCATACCATTCAGCAGTGCAATTGTTCATCAACCATTTGTCAACAGTTCCTGCACCATTCGCTACAATGTTCCCTTGCTTTTGATTAGAAGTATCTCTTTTACGACTGCCATCAATGCTAGACAGCTGGAAGGAAAACTCATTTAAATTTGCTTTCGTTACATCCATTGCACTATTTTCAGG
>PQVD01001513.1:466-27477 GCA_003012265.1 Setaria equina
TTTTCCAATTTCTTTTTTTTTCGTAACAAACTTTCTAACTTTCTCTTCTCTTTCTATAACCTTTTTTCCCATTGATCTGTTTTGATAGTTTCAGCTAAGCAATTTTAAATAACAATTAGTAATAAAATTGTGTGATAAGACAAAAAAAAAGAAAAAGTATAACAATGACGACAATTACATTCTCTGACTTTAATTGGTAATAAGTATTACCCACATATGTAGGAGTAGTAAATTAATTACTGTGTTGTCATCTGCATTTTAACTGACTTTTTGATTTAAACAATTAGTGTAATGTTAATTGTTTCTGTATAGCAGCAGTAGCTTGATGTCCCCAAATTTTAATTGATAGATTTTCTTCTGCAGATAGTTTAAAAGATTTTGATAGTATTGAATGTTGGTGATACATAATGAGTAAGTTTAACGAAACATGACAAAATTGAAAAAGAAAAGAAAAAGAGACGGATTTCTCATGGTTTTTATTTTTGGTTTAACTAAAAAAAAAATTATTATTCATTTTGACAACCTTTGTCGAATTAAAAAAAAAGAATTCGGCAATTGCCGTATCAAAAAATTTTTTTATGGAATTTCATCATAAATCATTGTAAAAAATCCAAAGTATAACTCTTTTTTTGCTTTTCTTTGTTATTTTATACAGTTTGAAACTTTTATTTTTATTCATCTTGAATCTTTCCTGTATCATATATCATTTATCTCAAGGTAATTTTTATTGTTGTCTAGAAACGGTAGGACTAACACAAGCAATGGTAATGGCATAAATCAATTATTTATTTGATGTATCAGTGTGCACAGTCATAAAAGAAATAAAATATTTCGGGAAATTTAGGAAAAAAGAGGAGAAAAGATAGGAAATTTTAAAGCCGAACTAATATGGCATCATTAATTTTCGTTAATGATAAATGTAATAAAAGAATTTAAAAAAACAAAAAAAATTTGGTCAGCCTAAGATTTTGCGTTAAAATTTCAAAATTTTCTCTTATCTCTAGAACAAAAAATTATCTGATTTTTAGAAAAACCGGATTTTGATATGGGGGGGGGGAAAAGAATTTAGAAATTATATACGATCAACTCTTAATTTACAATTGCTAAATTTATGGATGTGAAATAGATCAGTCTACATAAAGAATAGGATGTTATATCGTAATAAGTTTTACTTACCATAAGTGAAGAATTTATATAAATTTTATTTGCAGATATTTTTGTAGTTATTGTTATTTCATAACTGTTAATCATGCTGAAATTATACTTCTTAATTACATTAAATGCTATTTTGTACATGTGCCATTAATTGAAAGTGCTTCAATTAACAGATACAAAAAGTGGGAAAAGAAAAATCGGGAATTAAAAGGGGAAATTGATTGGCTTCTTAACTAATTAATTAAGAGAGAAAATATGAAATAAAAGATATGGATACGATAGTTAAACATAAAGGTATGTACTGTTAAGTACTCTTTTTTCATATGGTTCATTTCATTTTTTTAATTTTAATGTACTTTGATTACTGATAAAAATTTCCTTGTTTTTCGGCTGTTTATTAAAGTACCAAGAAATGAGAACCAAAAATCTTTTCAATTCAAAAATTCATCAAACCAGCCAGCTTTTTTTAAAATGAGTTGAAGTTAAAAAAATTTAAAGAAAAAGCGAAAGAATTATTAACATCAAGAAGATTGGAACGACTAAAATGAATAGCTTCAATCAAATATCTTGTCAGAGAACTTCACTACATCGTCCAACTCATTTAAAATATGAGGAAATAAAATATCTTTTTAAAACTTATAATACTTTAGTCATTAAATAAGACAAAAATTAAATGAAGAAATTGATCGGATCAATTTAATGTTTTTGTGATTATTTTTAAGAATAATCTTTAAGGAATTTAAGTCGAAAGTTGTTTTCAGTGGTATTTCTTCTGATTTTCATTTTTTCTTGATATGAAATGAAAATAATAAGGTTAAAAGGAGAAAAATTGATTGTTTGAAATGTCTGTTAATTATTATTAATGGAGTAATCAATAATTAAAAAATGCTTTTATTCTTAATTAAGAGAATAGGTTTTTTCTAATTATTGCGGATTTTTAACTAACAGTTTTTCAAATACCTTTGAAATTCATTCAAAAGAAAGTTTTCGGTATTTTATCAGCTTCGATTTCCCAAAATTCGATCTCCAAATTGTTTAATTATTCGTTATTAATCACTGACAAATTTAACGCATTGTTCATACGCTAATTGTGAATACATTGTCTAATAGCTGGCGTACTGATAAGAATCCTTATCATAATATTATTTTTGGTTTTGTATTATGTTTTCATTTAAATTTATTTATTACTTCTTGTTGTTTTCTAAATTTTTTCTTTAATATCATCAATTTAATTTATTTTTCTTATTCATTTAGTTGTATGAAAATCAATTAATCCTTTCAAAAATGCAAAAAAATCTATTAGTCATTCCTTTTTCTCCGAAATACACCAATATATGTCAGACGTAAAATAAATAAATAATAGAATTATCGATAATTCTTTTTCTCTTTTGTCCTGTTTTTTTTTTTCTTAATTTTTATAATTCGTTTCCGAATTTTATAACTGTCATAAAAAACTTGTTATTCGTTTTATTATTTTTTTAGTGAGAAAAAAAAAATAAAATTTATTTCCATGCACTGGAAGTAGATGCGATGTTTTTGAAGGTGGTTACGATCACGTGACGGACGCTTTGATGAAACTGCTGATGCATTGAAAAAACATATGGTATTCCGAAAAGCATGGAATCTTGATAATTTATCCGAATGGAAAGCTCCTGAGGTATTGCTTTTTTTCTTTTTTTTTAAGAAGTTACTGCGTTGGAATTTGCATAAAAGATGAATGAACTGTTTCCGATTACTTCAAAGTTTGTTTTAAAAATTGCTTAATTGTTTGAGATTTTGACATTGATTTCTTTTTTTATTCAATTTCTATTCCTTTTATTTGTTTTTTCCCTTTTAAAAAAATTCCATTTTGAATATAGATTCTGGAAAAATATTGTGGTTATGGATTTTTATCAGATAAAGATGGCTTCCCCATACTTATGTCTTTATTGGGTAATATGGATGTTGAAGGTAAATCATTATTTTGAACTAATTTCTATTGTTTCTGAAACTAGTTGAAAATAGTCACATTAGTAACTTTTAATATTCAAAACTTGAAATCTTTTGTTCGTGCGCCTGTTTAGTTTTTTATTATTCTTATTCAGCTTTTTCCAAGAATGATAATAATAATATATTTTTAGAAGATTTTTAAATCACTGAGATAAAAGGATTTCTGTTCAAATATTTGTTTTTGCAAATAAGCGAAATTTTGAACTTTTTTCCCAAAAAATTTTTTCTTTTATACAGGAATGTTGAAATCCGTGCAGTCCAGTGATTACATTAAATATTCTCTCGCTGCAATTGAACGAGGCATGCTATTATGTAATGATAAAGCTGAAGAGGTCAAGTACAGTAATTTTACCTTCAAGATTAAATTACCGTCAGTCTCATTTCATCTACCAATCAAATCATTCATAACATATATTTGTTTATTGAGAAAAAAAATTCTAACTTGAATAATTTTTATATTTTGAAAATATTACATTTTTAATTGTTTTTTGGCCGTCTTTGTTCTTCCTCTTTCCGCATTTCTTTTAAGTTAAAACATGCTTTAAATTTTTATTGTTTTTAACAACCATTTCTTTCTATTTTATGCTGTTATGTTTTAATTATGCATTTGTTAACTAATTACAATTATGTTGTTGTTGTTTTTAGTGTTATTATTGCTGTTATCTTTTGTTTGTTATCGTTGTCACCGTTATTTTGCTGTCCCTGTTGCTTGTTATTGTTATTGCTGCTACCGTTACTGTTATTGTTAACTTATCAGAAATTACTAGTTACTTATTTTTACAGACAGGACATGCATTCGAACAAATGATGATCGTTTTCGATTTGGATCATATCAGTAGCGCTCATTATTCATGCAAAGCATTTGCATCATCATTTACAACACTTGTGCTCCTTTTCCAGGAGCACTATCCATTGGTATTGAAGAAAATTCTTATCATTCGTGCACCTGAAATGGCCAGGCTTGCATTTAATACAATGACGGCATTTCTTAATGATAAATTACAGGTAGATATCAGTTAATGCTGATGATACGATATTAATAATATCAATTAAAAGTTGGAGAAAAAGAAATTTAGCGGGAAGGAAAATGTTTCAAAATATAATCCTTTTCAATTTGAATATAAAAAGCATGAACAGTGAATTTGAATTCGAATAATCGAATGTAATAAACTATCGATAATTGTAAAATGCTGGTAAAATATTTTATAATTATGTATTTCTTAAATAATGGATTAGTGTCAGCTATAGAAATTACCTTAATATTAAATGAAGCAAACAATGTAATTATTGTGCAAATAATTATGTTAATTCAACTAATCATTTATTTCCGCCATATTGTCGTTCGTTTTCCTTTTCCATGAACTAATCGAAATGCCCTCAATTGATGAATGGGAATTAGCCCTGAAGCAATATGTTGAATTGGATTCATGGCCTGTTCACTGGGGCGGTAAATTGTGTGAAAATGGTGATCCAAAATGTCCATCGAAGATACGATATGGACTTGGACCAATTCCTGATACCTATTATATTGATCCAAATGATGCAATGCCTGATTATGATCAACTTACAACCGTTTATGCCGGTGAAAAACATCTCATTGATATTAAAGTCGAAGCAAATACAAGAATCAGGTCTTATTTTCTCTCACACTATATGGATTTCATCGGCCCATGGTATTGTATGAGTATGACTCGTTCTGTAAGGATTCAAAAAAAGAAAATAAAAAATTGAATGACAAGAAATTGTAATTTAATTCGAAATAAGCGACCCTCATTAAATACCATTGAGATTAAAAAATATCAAGCAAGCATGCGAGTTTGATGGTCAAATTTATTCCACCTACAAAATATATCATTTTGATTTCGATTAAAATTAAATCACATTAAATGTAAAGATACTCTAGCTGGCAGTATATGACATCAGAGGAAGATATTGGTTTCGCTATACATTTCGATAAAACAAATAAGGCAAACAATTTAATTGAAATGGATACTGTCTTTCCATACATAAGATTAGAATGTTCGCAAGTGCCCATATCAGGGTCCATTTTATGTGAAGAGGCTGGAAGATGTAAGTATTTTTTTTTTTTAACTTGATGATATAGATTCGAGTTAATTTCATTTGGTTAACAAACTTACACAAAATGCCATAAAAATATTTAGCATTCTTGCTTACAGCTTAAAACAAATTCACTGCTGTATATTCGATGAATAATTCTTTCCAGATATAATCGAATTCGACAATTATTATTCATGGTTCTCAGCCAAACAGCTACGTTACAATATTGAAATTGATCAGTTTTAGGTTGTACCGTGATTTCTACTGATTATATTTAAAATTTGCATACATGATTAATGTTTGTCATATTACTGTATAGTTGTAAATTGTTACCTCGACCACTGTAACTATCCTGTGTAAATAAAAATTTGCAGTCCTTCTTAATATAGAGGAACGTGATAAATCGAGTTTTTTTTTTTTATGTCGGAGACGCAACAAAGAACCCGAAATCTTTAGAACTTGAAAATTCCCAAACCACGTCCTCTCCAAATGAGAAAAATGTTCCTAGTCATTTGTGCTGTTATTCGCTGCTTATGCTCTCAGTTATAGTAGCCTGTCAAGGATATTTGGGAATAACTTTAAATGTAACTTCTTAATGCAATGAAACCAATAAAATATTTAACAAATCCGATCTAACAATAGAATCGAGCCATGAGAGTAATCATTACTCTGTTACCTAAATGCAATGTTGTTCTCATATTCATGAATTATGCGGACAAGGAATATTCTTCTTACGAACATACAAATGTAGATGCTGAAACCGGTTTTAAAAGAAATGCATACGCCCTGAGCCAATGGTGATCGTACTGAATCGATGAATTGTGATGTCCCTTGCAGTGAATCTTCAGAATTTTATTCGCAAGAGAATGTAATAAATGGCACAACTTAGGCTACACGCTATTCTAAACGATTTAATCGCACGAAAAAATCAGATAAGGTCAAATAGCGCAGATATTACAGATGATTTTACATGTAAATATAATGAAGCAATGAAAAAAACCGAAATATTCCTATGAACACTACAAATATTTTTAAAAAGTCCATTTAGCAGATATTCTTCCTTAATTCTTCAATCCAGCTTTTTCATAGGCCAAAGCAAGATCTTTAGGGCAGCTATGCATTATTCCAGGTGAATGGGAGCAAATTTCTTTTATATGCTTATAGGGATCGTAATTCCTGCAATGAAGAGAGATTAGGATCAAACAAACAAAAATGAGCTGAAATAAGACCCGAGATTTCCAGCAGCGAAAAATTTTCCATCCATTCAAGACTGAAAGAATGTATGAGAGGAATAAGTTATCTGAAAGTAAACTTAGTAACCTGAAAGACTACTAGGGCATATAATCCCAGTAGTACATATTTGATTTGATGCAAACACCAAATATCAAATTGAAGTTTAATACTACTTTTTAACAGCAAAGTAACCTTCACTCCATAACGGGCATATCACTTATGATTTTTAACTTATCTAAAGCAGAAGAACGAATAATCATTGTGTTAAAATGTAATTACTAAAATTAAGCGTTACTTGTAAAACTCTTCCCATTTCTTCCGTCGCATGTTTTCCTGTCGACGTAATTTCATTAAAATTAATGATGATACAGCAGTCGAACTCACCACCAAAAAGAAAGTCAAACGCCACAATGGATAGCGAAGAAACGGCGGTCTTGCAAACATTCCTCTAATATGAAAACATTTCAACATAACAGTTAAATGTTAAAGCAAAACAGTTAAATGATAATAGAAGTAATCCTAAACTGCGTAGGTAATATTTCTTGGGAACGCAATCTACTCATTCACTGAATTGCATGTTAAAATTGCAAAATTTAACAAAAAAAGAAATTATGTGTTTTACAGTGAATAAAGATTTAACACAAAAATCTGGCACGGAAGCGTGGAGCATAAAATTTATATCCAAATATGACGCTGTGAATTCGCATATTCATGCAAAATATTTTTCTATAACAACATCACCCGCATACATTCATTCCTGAGATGAACGCAGCAGACAAATATCTATAGAAATTAATTTCAGACATAAGAAGGAACAGAAGCTCGGTACAAATTACGAGATTTAGTCTTCCATTAATATTAGTTTTAAACAGTTCTGAACGAAGAAAAAGCAAGTAATGGAATCTATGTTCGAACAAAAATCATGGATAGTACTAACTTAAAACAAAAGTTCTAGACAACTCTAACTTCAAACCAAACTGTGGGCAACTTTAGCTTAACCTCAAGGTTATAAACAGTTTCAACTTCCGAACCACTCTTCTTAATTTCAAATTTACACAATCAAAAGTTCAAAACTACGAAGAACACCGACAAAGCCTCTCAAAAGCAATTGAGAGAGGCTAGTTAGACCAAACCCGTGATGAGTAGCTTCACATGATATAATGAGACAACAGATGACTTTGATTGCAACGATAGAGCACGACAATGACGAGAGATTAGTCGAATAGAGTATAGAAAAGAAAGTATGAGAAGGAGAAGAAAATAAATTTACGAATGAGAAATTAGGCGGGAAGAGATTTGGTTTGAGGCAAAACACTTATTGTTCATTAACTTCGGTAACGTCGGAATTCAATTTCTTTTTACTTGTAGGAGTTCTACACGTGTTTATTTGGATTTTACTTACTCAAAATTCCCAGAAAAGTTGTTTCATGATGCTCTGACATTAGTACCTTATTCAGTCATCGCAAAGTATTCTGATTGAATTAAATTTGAATCCAACTGAATTTAAATGAATTTCAAATTCCCAAATTAAGTTCGTTTCAACAAGTTTCAGCATCAGTTTACAAATTAAATTTGTTTTAGCATCGCCTTACAATGTCTTATAATCGCGAAAAATTCCTATGGACAGATGCGTTACGTTTGAAGCTTATCAAAGAAGTGAAGCAATGTCCGACAATTTGGTTAACGAATTTAAATAACTTTAATAATATGAATGATAAAGTGGCCGCTGAAATCGTTGGAAAAATACGTAAAATGTCCACTGGTATTTGTTCATTGACAGGTAGAATAATTTTACAAATTGAATTTAAAATTTCGAAAAAAAAAACTCTCACATGAACCATTGTTTCATCTTTTGTTATTTCTCTGCTTTCGCTGTTTTCGTATTATTAAAAAAAGGGCATCTGGTGTAGGATACTTATTGTTAATCGTTTATGATTCATTTAGGATCTTAAATTTCTACTGAACTTTTGGTGTCTTGCTTGGATAATACTTGCGAAGTTATCTCTTTAGTTAATCATGTGAAAGACGAATGGAAAGCTATCAGTGATGAATGCGTCCGCATTTTGAATACAGATGATCCACAAGTACGATTGGAACCATCCATTTGGCGTTTCGCTTGCGCACTGAAGTTCATGGTGTACCCTATAACACATACGCAAGAAGGGTATATGGATTTGTTTTATTCGTGTTTAATTAATTACTTTTTTATTCATGTAGTGTTTAATTATTTATTCATTTTGAAAAATGACAAAATCCTGGTAATAGAATTTGCAAGCTCACACCTTATATTTTTTGCTACATTGAGTACAGTTCTTTATCAATCAAGTATCTCGAAGCTTTTCCATCACAGTATCAGTTATCTCGAAAGTCTTGCTGTATCTCATAAATCAAGATCAATTTCCTAAAATCAAAGAATTCGGAATTATCAGGCTACCAGTTTATATTTTGCCACTTATTCTCAGTTGTTCAGGAATGCCCATGTTCTCATATATATGAGAAATCGGAAAGTTTTCGATGTGGTCAGTGAACGTGACATTATTGGAGTACTCTGGCCTTTTTCTAACGTAAAAGTTCAGTTGAATGGGAAAATTGAGCCAGCTGTATGTGTGGCTGTGGGCCAGCTCCCCATCATGATTGAAAAATGTAAACAAGCAATTGCTGAGGTGATGCCATATGGGGTCTCGAATTACTTAGTAGGTTATCTTTGGGCTTTCTAGGATATTGCACATTTTTGAGTAAGTTTGGACAGACCATACAAAATTACATAGATTTCAGAGTAATCTAAGTGCATAACTCTCCAAACATTCCAAAATCTGGTCTTATGCGTGGAATTTCAGGTTTTCTATTTCCTTTAGGACCAAATTCAGAAATTTTTGAAATTAATTGGTGGTCCGTCTGTTCAGAAGGATTCCAGCAAATTAGTTTATTTTAATTTTATAATTGTACTTTAGGATACGGAAGAGGATATGTTACCTGATAAATATCCAGTTAAAACGAGACATTATGATGGTTCCCTTATGAAAGAGGTAAATTTTATTCTAATTTCCAAATCTGAGAAAAAGATTGTTGTAACGCGCTCATTTTTTCTTAGATTCGTTATTATGTTCAGATTTAGTTTAAATCAGTTTAAAATTAGAGTATGATGGTTGAATGTTTTTCTTTTCTTGGAAGTGTTAGTATTTTTGATTTAATTTGTGAAGTCATTGTACTTTTTCTTCAGATGATGTATGCTTCTAGGATGATGACATAGTGTACTACGATGCTGAAAATTCCATTAAAAAAAGATCCATATCAGCGGGCGTTCTCGCTGTTAAAAAAAGTAAACCGTTCTCATCATTGCAACTATTATCCCACTGCTTATTTGTGCCAAGACTACCCATATTCTATGGTATTCCCAACCTAACATTTCCCTATCTTCACTCTGAATTAGTCTCGAAAAAACTTAACAAATCTCATGAACAGTCATTAGTATACTATCGTCAATCCATTCCACGACATCTTGCCTTAGCTGCATTTGCCGAAAAATGTCGCGCTATCGATCCAACTTTTCCTGTTGGCTTTTGTCCTCGAATCCCAACTAGGAGTGAAGATAGAGTGGCAGAACTGACAGGAAGTTTAAATTTCAATTGCCGCTGTTTGCTTCAAGCTATTGACGATCTTCGTGGTGAAACAAATGAATTAAAACGAACAGTTTCTGCTGTTAACAAGAATATGAAGTGGCAGCTGAGGACAATTTTTGATAGCTTAACAAATAGTTTAAGACCTGTTCATCCTTGTTTGATCACAAACCGTGATATTGGGCTTTATAAAGGTAAAGTCAGGTTTTTTGCCTTGTTCTTCCGATAATATTTTGTAGGTTAGAAATGGACTTTAAGTCTGTATGATTCTGTAATTCGAATAATAGTTCATTTAATTGGTTTTTGGGATAATATATAATGTTTTGAACCGTTTCATTGTCTCTGATATCTCAATTGCACATTAGATGATTTATACATCCCAATTCCACAACTTTAACCACCATATTATTTTGTTAAATCAAATCGATATCAGTTCGGATAACTCTATCTTATTAAATCCAGTTTATGGACAGATATCTTCATTATTCTGGAAAAATTTTTTTAATTCTTACATTAATTTTGTTTAAAGAGCTTGACTTCCTTTACTTTCTTTTATGAGTTTACTTTGGGCTTATTAGTAGACGGCTTACTATTTTAAAAAGTCGTTCAAAGAAGAAAATCGTTGAATGCGGAGTAATGACTTTTCAAACTTATGATAATAAAGCATTTGTGTGTTACATTGAAAGTATATTAGAGACGATATCTATTTTGCAGAAATGAAATCAGTACGGGTGCAAACAGATAGACTTTCTGGGATGGAAGATGATTTTCCTTTTATCGGCAAGGTTTATCAAGGTGGACTTTTTCTTCATTTCCTTACCTTCATCCGGAAACAGTAATCAGTAGTTGTGTGTTTAATTTTAGAAGTCATGATATTTGTTCAGAATGGATGAAACATGTGTGATTTTGCAGATATGGTTTATAGATATTGTCCCCGGGAGATTGTTGATCACCTGGCGGTTGTTTCTCCCCATCCAGCGATATTTGTTCGACATCTTGCGCGATACGTTTTAACACGTGAAGAGATCAGCCTGCTATTTTCCAAAGATGCAAAAATGAGTCAAAAAGAGAGGGTATTTTCAAGAAATTCTTAGAATTTAAATTTTAGAGATGTTAAATGTAATTTAAAAGGTGGTGGTTCGATTGAAATCAAAAAATGATGCTAAAGTAAAAATTGTAGATCATAAATTTAGATTAAAGGCTAAGCTTAAATTTCGGATTTTTAACTTTGAAAAGTGGACTGCTCTCTAGGTTCGATGGATAGAAAATATGGCATTTATTTGTTATCCACGCAGAAATGTGGCATTAATGAAGAAATGCTGTTTGGAAGCATTATCTGCATTGGCTGATTATGAAAATTTATTGCTGAAATTAGAAAAAGAGAGCCTTACTGTCGATAATTCAGGGCGACACAATATTTCACCGAAACGCGCGCATATGGATGATGGTACGGATTTTTCTTTCTAAATTTTTATCCTCTATATTTGTCCCTTTTTTCTTTTGTGATACTTTTATGATAGCGCTTTTGTTTGATGTGTATTTATATGTACTTTTGACGTGAATTTAAAATTTAAACCTAAATGTCTAGAATTTCAAAACTGTCAGTATTTTGAAAATATCAATCTAATGAGCATGGTCCAGCTGCGTGGGTTCAGTCTCAGCAGTGATTTTTTTTTTTTTTTGATCATGAATACTTCAGACTGTTCTTCAACAAACCAATGGCGAAAAAGAAAGGAACCAAAGCAAGACTATTTGTTGCCTCAGACTATCTTCCGTATCGGACAACAGCACCGAAAAGCTGAAGAATTTGCAGTTAAAGTTGCTGCGCTACTATACAGCGGTGATGAAGACAGTCAAAGACCGTGTAGTGAAAGGAGGGATCAGGCTAAAGTAGTATTTCTTTTTTTTTTTTTAAGGTTAAGGTTTCAAAACTCCATGCTGTTTTCATTTGCTTTTGTTTACTTTTTCAATATGAGACGTTAGTGTTTAATAGATTCAGAAAAGGGAAGATTTACTCCTCAGCCTTAACTACAGGTGATTTCTTTTGAATTTAAAGAATCAATCTTTAAGCTTTTTGATCGGTCGTAATTTAAATTCTGCGTTTTTTTTTTCTTTTTTTTTTTTTACCTTTCATGAAAATGATTACCAAAATAAAGTTTGCTGCGTTGATGAAAAAATTTTAGTCATGTGTTTAATGTAGTTTTTGTATTATTTGGAACTCTTTATTGTAGCGTATTCTAAGCTTTGCAGAAGAAGTCGGAAGTACTTGCCCGATTTCTCATTGTCTACAATTATGTTATTATCTATCAATATTTTTATTTTCTTTTAGCTGATCTGGCTAAAGGAGAAAGTGATGGAACTTTATCCATCGGATTCAGTGAGATCCGCCCATTACCAATGGAATCTGTGTCTCAGTGCACTGGACACTGATGCAAATCGAATAAAGAATATGTCTTTTGATGAATATGATTCAAGTGACGAATTATGACAATATTGCAGTTAAACTTGTTTATTTATTGTTTAGTCGATTATAAGAAATTTAGCAGTATAAATACTGCTCACCTGTTCACCTCTCCAAAATCACGATCTGTTTTATCATAATTTATATTGTCTGTGTTTTGTTTTTCTGTCGTTATATCACTATAAAATCATTTGAATAACAAGGATGTGATATGATGTCGGTTAAACACATGTAAACTGAGTTTATGCTAACATCCTTATGGATTTTGTATGTCTGGCTGTTTGATCTCACTCTACTAGCTTTTATTTTTCTACAGCTTTAGATCTCTCCAAACTGTGAATGTAACTGTGCCCATGGGTTTCTGATATTCGATCTCTTTCGTTTACTTACGTCACTTTGTTGTTTATAAACTAATTAGTTTAAATGATGAGATTGCATAACGATTTCCTTTTTTTTCAATTCTACTGCACTGCTTGAGTTTTATCAGCAATTTTAACAACAGGAAAAGTACAAGCGTTCTTCCTCAGGTCCTCTAGTAGCAATGGTTCAGTTTATGTTAGTAGTGTTATTCCTACATTCTGCGTTATTCGTTTCTCTGTGCAGTAACTTCGATTTTGTATTAATATACTTTATAGGTTGAATTAATATTAAAGCCGCTGGGGAATCTTTTCGCCTAGTTCAATTAGGCTAAATGTGTAAAAAGTTGTCCTGTTCTTTATTAAATCACTAAGAAATTTGACTATTCGCTGCGAAAAGTATTGTATATGATCCTCTTTGCAAATATATGCATCCTATGTTAAAGTGTTTTATTCTGGATGTAAACTCTTTATAATCAAACTTTTTTTTTTTGTTCTAATTATAAAAGAATTCGAGCTATCTAATTTCCAGTTTTTTCAAATAAAACTATTCAATAACTCTTCGGAATAAAGTCAAATTTTATTCATTAAGTCTTAATCAAGAAAAAAGAAAACAATTAGGCGTTAGGAATTTGTTAGTCATTTTTTTTTGTTTCGGTTGATGGTTGTTTATTGCCTTGAAGTAAGTATTCTTGTTTATTGCTGCTCTTTTTCATTAATTCTTTTTCTCACATAGTTACAAGCTATTCTTTCTCAAAACTACATCAGATTTTGTTTATGTTTGAAATGATGGATAACAATTTTTTTTACATCATTCAGGGAAGGAGAACGGGGAAAAGAGAAGAAGAAAAAAAGGGTGATAAGATGAGGCAAAGGATAACATTTTCATGTCAAATACAATCATGAAAATGTTGAAGAGAATTAGGGAAGCTTGCCGTAGTATTTAGGAGAGACACTTTTTTTTAATCAGCATAGAGGTTTGTTTCCATGGTGAAACTTCTTTGCTAAATTCTTTAACAAACTATTTCCCAAACAACAGCTTCCCTCGAAATATTTCAGGCGACTCCTGTCGTAATAAAATTTATTACGCCATAACTTCTATAATTATCACGATGAGTTCGTGCTAAAGTGTGGCCCCGATTAAGTGCAATATAGATATGATATAGCTTCATACCACAGCTAGTTAGTTGCTTCACAGATGTAACTTAACAACTTTCACGCACTATGCTACACTATAATCTAATAATTATACCCTCATACAGCATTTTATAGGATAATTTTCAAAAAATGAAACAACATTCCATACAGTTTCCATTACAGCATGAACCGTAAGTTATGGTACGTAAAGTCCATATTGTACGTATTTATAATAGTATGCAAAAGTACTGTACATAATATGAAGCAATATTTAGTATGTTGTAATACTGTCATTATATTATATATTACGGTATGTTATATACTAGTGCTTCAAAAAATTAGCATGCACTGTTATATTTAATAGTTATCAATTACCTCAATGAAATTCGTAATTTCCGTGTATTATTTCAACGGGGTTTTGTGCAGTCTGAAATAATTCAACATTTCTGATTCATTATACTGTTCATTAGCCAATGATCGATTGCGTACTTTCACTACCCTTAGATGATCTTTGATTAATTATAATGAATATTTGCAAGTTCAGACAAAGGGAAAAATATATTGGATCGTAGTCAAAACAGCAGTTATATTAAGAAATCCATGCTTTAGCTAAGGTATATCCATGTCTTACAGGAAATAATGAAGATACTATTCATTAAATTAGACTTCTAGTTAAAATATAACCTAAAATTGTACTTCAATTAGTCTTTCAGTTGTATGCTGTATTCTTTTGAAATATTGCTGATAAATATGATATAAATTAAATCAAATTTAACTACTCAATTTCAAATTGTCAAACAGCAGCTTTGTCCACTTATAATTATTAAATGCTGAATAAAGACAGATTTAACAGTAATCAAATAAAAGTAAAACATTCTTAAGGCAAAAAGAGTGAAAAGATCACTTTTATTTTGCATTTTCAGCAGATAATCAATTGCTAAGTTTTTATTTTTTTCAAAAAGTTCTGTTGAAATAACTTGGAGAATTTCAACAAATAGCAATTGGCAGCTTATCAAATTTCAGAGTTAAATTGCAATGACAAATTTTAAACATATTGTTTATTGAAAGACTAACGATTTTTCATGCCAATTACCTATTTTTTTCCTTTTTTTCTTGCAAATTTTAATCGAATTTTTGCATTTTTCTCAGAAATCCATTTATTAGAACAATTATATAAATTTCGCATAGTTACTGGAAATAGATTGAAATTAATAATAATTGAAATAAGTATTTTCATTTTTATTCATCAATTTGGTGATTCTCTGATCAAATGACTAATTCATGCATACATTTTGGTGTTTGCTCCTTACTTTCTGTTATCACAAATTAATGGTCAGTCAAAGAAGTAATTTTATTCGTGAAAAAAAACTTATTTCATATTGACTAGTTTAATTAGCCAATACAATTAAAATCAGCTAGTGCTGCAGAAAGTAACAAATTGGTTAGTTTCTCGATTAAAACTGATTTTGCAAAATGTAAATATTAGTACTGATATCATTGCTCCAATTGATTGGAAATTACTAGCACAATTTTATTGTCATTTTGTTTTGTTTTCTTTAAAAAGAACAATTATTTTAATTACTTTTGATTATAAAATTATGAAATGTAATAATAAAATGTAGAGGAAAAATTTTATTCACTACAGTGTAGTATGATTGGTCATAGAAATATAGAAAGAAGGTAATTCATTTTTTTAATTCTGTTTCAGATAAATTTAAATATTTTTGGCTGTTTGAATAGCTTTTTCACTTTTTTGTACTTGTGAATAAAAATTTTGGCAGAACTTCCTGTGTCCAGGAAATGTTATTTCTTATCGTTATTATTAGCAAGCACAAATAAGCTTCATTTTTAATCCTAAAAAAAAAGAAAAATTTCGATTTAGAGAAATAAAATGCAATAGTGAAATGGAAGTTTCAAAATCTAAGAGAACAACTTATGCTTTTCCTGTTAATTTAGATTTTCCCTTATTCTATGTATAATTTTATCGCATCTAAATATGTTTTATTTATTTAACTTCCATTCGGCGGCTGTCAATTTTTTTCCACGATGCATTTATTGTATTATAACAGATTCACAAATAATTTAATGAGAAATTCGAGATTTTTTTTTTTTAGTTTATACTACCCCTTCTTTTCTCTTTCTACTTGGCCTTTTCTTTTTCAAAATTTATTAATTACATATTTTACAGTTGGTAAGAAAATGATGTTGTTTGAAATGGTTTTTGTAACGTTTTTCGTTGTTTTATTTGAAACCTGTTTGAATTTCATCGAACGTTGCCAAAATTTCTTGCGAAATTGGATGGAAAAAATAACAAACTTGTCAATTAATAATTAGCTTTTTTTCAGTCAATTTAAATTAATTAATTATTTTTAACGATTGAATTGATTAATTGATTTGTTTATTTTTTCCATTTTATTTTAAATGCTTGTTTTGATACTTCGTGACTCTAGAATTTCCCAATTCGGTAATTTCGTGTTCCGTAAATCCTCCAATTCTCGATTTCACATTTCAAAAGCCTATAAGTTATTTACTTTATTTTCAAAGTTTCATAATCAGGAAATCAACTTTAACTCTAAAACTTCTCCGCCACTTTCTTTCATTTTCATTCACTTTGAAACTTCTTCTCTTCCTCATCAATGTTTTGACCTTTCCCGCTAATTATATGCCATAAATGAGCGTTAATTTGAATTTCTTCAAAATTCATCCAAATGAACGATCTTTGATCGATTTCAATGGGAATCAAAGGGCGGTCATTTAAACATCGAAAGTTCAAGTTTTACAGCATTTTATAAACTCACAATTATCCGTAAAATTTTCGCTTCATCAGGATTGGAGCAAATTTCACATTCATAAACTTCTTTTTTTTTTCAAATTTTTTAATTTTTAAAGAAAAAAAACATGATAAAGTTTATTTGTACTGCGTTAAATTAATCCAAAAAAATTTTATGCCATTTTTTCAGTTTTGTCCTTTCAGTAATTTCATATAGTTTGAAATGAACAAGAATTTTTGCTTTGAAATATTTTAGGATTTTTAAAATTAAATTTTAATTTCATCACTGATTTAAATTGCTAATTCGCAGTTTAAATCCACCTATTTGCTTGCAAATTTAATAGTCATGTAAGCTAAAAAAAAAAGAAAACCTAGCTCTTTTCCTGATAAACTTGATTTCAGCATGCTATTACTATCTTTTTTTACTGTAAAAGTTCAAATTAAACTAAACTTTTTCTATCCTCGAAGTAAAAGTTTGTCTCCTCAAACGGGAATACATTTTTTACTCATTTTCACTTCTTGCTATCCTTCTTCTTTCATTTTTTTTCGAAAAATTTGTTCGTAAAAAAGAGTAAAAATGCGTCAGAACTTGATGAATGCGATGATAACGAACAAGGCCTAATTTTTCAGGAGAATTTGGAAATGAATTCTTTTTAGAAGCTAATTTATTGTATGAATAGAACATGTACAACAAGCAAATAAGATTTGTAAATTGTGAAAAAAGGAACAGAAGAGAAATTTCACTGCAAGTAAGAAATGCAATGAAATATAGTACGCTGCATAATGTCAACTGAACTAATGTATTTTATTCGAATATCAAGTTTCGGTTTAATTATTGTACTAAAAAAAGAAAACATTAGTGTATTTATTTGCTAAATAAAGAATCTTTACGTCTCGCAACATTTATTTAATAAATTTTAGTAATTTGCTTCATAATTAGCTTTAAAAGAAAAAATTTTTAAACGATCTATTTGTTGCATAATCACATGAACTATTACAAACACGGAAGCTATTTGATTCTTAAACTTACAGCAATCCTAATTGAACTTTGCAAAACAAATTTAAACTATATTACAGTAATTTTTATTTTTGTTTAGTCCAGAATATGAAGAGTGAAAATTATCCCATATTCTAGCTCGATTACAACAAGTTTAAATTGAACTGTTCAATTTCATGAAGATAATTTATCAACTACCAGTGATCATCAGAATCATCGCTATCATCATTACCATCACTAGCAATATAATAATTACATTTAATAATAATTATATGCTAGTTCAGTGAATTTTTACTAATTTTTTCACAGAACGTAATTGATAGTCAATTATCGATAATGCATTTCCATTTCACAGTTTTTCATCACATTTCTAGTTACCACAGTTATTAGTAAATTATTCATAATAACTACGTCAATTCGCACTTGATATTCATTATCTAATTATCATTACTTAATTATCACTTCGCATTAAATACTGGTACTCAAGTAATATGTTGGGATAGCTATATTTATCAAATTATAGCTAAAAATTTCGAAAAAAAAACAAGAGAAAAAAGAAATTCATAGTAAAAGAATAAAAATGACTGGTACAAAAGTACGGTGCACAAAAAAAGGAAACAAAGATTTTAAAAAAACAAGAGAGAAAAATAATCGGAGCATTTACTATAATCAAGTTACCTGTTTAAATTATTGGCGAAGGTGTTTAGCGATCGTGATGTACATAGTAAATTCAATTTTTTTAAAAATATACGACTAATAGTTTTCAGGAAAATTAAACTGAAAAGAAGAAAGGAAGTGACTGAGAAAAATGACTGGTTCAGAGGAACGATACAAACGAGAACACTCAATTTCACCAGTTGAATTTGCTATTATACCTCAACGAAAAATGACTTTTTACGTAAAAGGTGGAAGTAAGTTTATTTAATTTCCAATTTCAATTTCATATTTTGTCGTATTTTTTTACAAAAAAAAAAAAAGAAAAACCCATCTTACAAACTAATAAAGAATTGAATTTAAATAAGTTCTAGAAAACTAGTGAGAAAATGAAATAATTAATAATCTGAAAAAAATTGCTTCTTTTTTTTACTTGCATCTCAATAGTTGTTGATAGACTAGTGAAATTTGAGAGGAAAAAAGAAAAAGAAGGCAAAAAGGCAAAATATAAAAACTAGAAAAGAAAAAATTAACATATTATATTAGGATAGGAAAAGAAGGAAAAGAAGAAAATGAGTAATATAACACTGAAGAAAAACTAGAGAGTGATAAGATTTTTCAGGAGAATATTAAGCAGGCATGAGAGAGAAGAAAAACCAGTATATGATTAGGCTAATATTTGCTTATCAAATAGCAATTATGCTTATCAAAATTTCAAGTGAGTGATAGTACTGAGAGGCGAGTTAGTGTGGAAGGGAGGTTAGCGAGGTGGTATGAAGAGGGAGAAGCTGAAAGTTCATTCATTGTCGTTGGTTGCTGTCACTGATGTTGGCAGTGGTTTAAAAGTCTTTCAAACTACCATTTCGGATTTTTTCCCTTCCTTCAAATGGTACTTATGCTTGTAATTTACTGAATAAAAGAAATTCAGCCATAAAGTTAAGTATTTCTTTACCTTTATGTTACTAACCGTGATATTTCTACACAGTCTACTTTTGATCGGAAATTCAATAACGGAACATCGAAAAAGAAATTGAACGTCTCATATCATAGACGATTTGATTATTCAAGTATTTATGTATTAAATCCACTCATTATAACAGTATATTAAAATTCGCTAGTTTAAAAATTGGTTTGCTACATCTTTTTATCCATTATCTGTGATTGAAATTTTTTTCTTTTTCAGTTTTCTAGTAGCTTTTTAGATTCTTTTATAGGCTGAAAGCCTTTTCGCTATACACCTTTTTATTTTTCCTCATTTATTTTCGTTATTAGTTCTAGTTATTCCTATTATTTGCTAGTAAAAAATGTTATATTTCGTTTGCGTTACAGATTTCGAGTTTTTAAATTTGCTAAATTATGTTTTCGAAAAAGCAAACCCTGCTAAGTTATTTATACAATCATCTTAGTAAGTAATGATGAATGGTAGTTTGATCTTAATATCAGTTCTTTTTTTCTTTTCGATGCTTGGCTAATAGTTTTCTAGTATAATAGATTGGATATATTCTCAAGAGTAAGCTCAATTCTGAGTAGTCTAATTTCTGATTAGTTATAAAAAAAAGGATAAGAAATTTTCCAATAGATTCTCATGCTTCAAATTTCTTCTTTGAAATTATCAAGCTCATTTGTATAAATCTTGCATAAATATTTGAACAATTCTCGTTTTCAGCTAATTTCAAATTAATTAAGTTTTATGCTTTTATTAATTCTCGGTTCTTTATTATCATAATTACATTTTTGATCCTCTTTGAGAATTTGAAAAACCAAATTTTTGCTTACCACCACTATAGGTTCAATATTTTAATCAGCCTACCTTAGCTTACAGCAAATTTAGAATCAATAATTTTGCTTAAGATTGCTGCGTGCAAATTCAGAACAATAAAAATTCTCATAGCTCAAAATTATATGTTAATTAAGCTTTTCAAAAATGAAAGGAGCAAAAAAAGGATTGAAACGATGACTTGTATGAAGGAAGGAAATACTACTGCAATTCATCATCAATGCTAATTAATCCATTGCTACAGGACGTTTTCATTTCATTTACTCTTTTTATGGCAAACGGAACAAAGGTGATATTTTAAAACATAAAAATCAAATTTTGCTAAAAGGAAACTCCAATTTAAAAAGAAAAGAAAGAAAAAATATTGCTAACTTTTTGTATTCGTCTTTAGCATTCTTCGTACGACATCAGTCATCAATATCATCACACTGATTGGAATGATTGATATTGTTGGAAGTTTTTGTTTTTTTTTTCAAACTGTAAAATAATTTTTCAAACATTTTATTGCAATAATGATTGCTTTTGTTATTCAATTTTCTATCTATAATTGTAGATTTTTTTAAACTTCTATGCATGTGTCATATTATCATACGTTTTAAATTGATAAACTTTTCAAATTACAAATTCCGAATAATTATATATTCAAATTAGCATTGCAACTAATTAGCACAATTTAAACAAAAAAGAATTGACTTATTTAATTGTCAAATGCTTCATATTGTTTTGATGGAATTTAATTTTTGCTTGAATTCTATTTGTTGTTCTTCACAGGTTTCTTTTCTGTGATAAGAAATTATCTATAAAAAAAACTATTTGTATCAACTTTCGAAATATTGCTTGTGTAATGACGACAACAACAGACGATCGAATGCATTCGTTGAGCAGAGAAATAAATGCAAGACGTATCTCATCTATTTAGCTTTTCAAATGTTAGAATAATTTGTGCCTGTGAAAAAATGAAATTGTCTGCAATAACAACAGTTATCACTTACTGATAATCATCAGTAAATGTTTGATAAAAGTTTAATTCCCAAAACAGCATTCGAATTTTCCTTCAACTCAGTCACACTGAAATGAAATGACCGTTATCCTCAGAAATCTTTTTTTTCGATTATCATTCAGTTGATAAATGGTTCTTTGTGATAAATGATAAATGATCTCACTTAAATGGTTCTTTGCTACGTTGATTTTTTTTCAAGAACTTTCCAGCTAGCTTCCTTCAATTGTGTATTTTTGATGACCATCGGTCATTATAATTCACGTTTTTATGTTACTTCATATCATTTGCAAACGAACGTAAAATAAAATTTGAGATGACCCTTTCAATAAGATATAGTCAATTTTATTAAAAAAAAAAAGTTTGAAATTACTTGGGATGAACAATGTGAAAAAGAAATCAGTGACCAATAAAAAAAATTTTGAATTCAAATTCTAATTTATTTGCTAATATTTCATTTATATTCTTTATCGGTCCTTATTCTGTTCCATTCTTTTTTTGACCTTTTAAATATTAAATAAATTTTCTTGTGTTACTATAAACTAATAAATATATTTTTTTGTTAAGATTATATCACCTGATTGTTGTTTAGTCTCTCTCTAACATTTTCACAGTACTAGCAGCAGCATAATTATCTAGCTTGACCTGTGCCACTTTCACAACATCTGTAATAATGTCAGTTGTTCGACGTTGTTTTGTAGACGAATCGTCGTCATTTTATTCATCTAATAGATGATATTAATTAAGAGAAAAAATTAAGTAGCATTAAATTAGATGCTAGCGGAAGAGGAAAAGAAAAAATTAATTAAATCTTCTTATCTTTTGAAAGAAAAGTTTTCCTTCCAGTACATCACACATTCATTTTCGTTGCTATTTTGTTTTAAATATTGCAAGAAACAAAAAGAATTTTAATCAATCAATAATGCTATACTTTACCATAGCATGTTCGTATATTAGATCAAACTATTAAAACAATGGAAAATAAAGATATTTTCCCATCAATGCATACAATACATTTAAAAAGCAAAAAAAAAAAAAAAGAAAAATTACTTTCGCACAAATATTTTTACAATACTGCTATTGATTCTATTGATCTAGCCTTCTCGATAAGATTTATTTCCTTTCTCTTGCGGATAAACTCTTCAATATTCAAGAAAAAAGAAAAAATTAGGCATCAAATTTCAGAAATTTTGAAGTCTACAAACAAGTAAGCATGCAAAATTTATGGTATAAAAGATAATTTTAATTCTTTAAATGAGCTAATTTTTTTTTTTTGATTCTGGACATTGTAAATTCGGTAATTATATCTCTGCTATCTGAAACATTTTGAACTATCCTCTCTTTTTTAACTATTAGTTTTCTTGCATTCTATGATTCATTTATTATTGGAACTATAAAAAGTTAGCCTATTAACCAAAGACTTAATTGCAAAGTTGTCACCTGCTTGAACTTAAATGTTATAAAATTAGTTTTTCAGATTCTAAAAAATTTCTATTGAACCAAAAAGTTTCGAGTCACTAAATAGCTATAATTCAGATTGATTATGCATTTAAATTGTTTTCGATATTATAATCATCTTATCAATGCATAATAATAAATTTTTTTTTTTTTTTTTTTTTTTTTGGCAATGAAAATTCGGGAAAGAAATGAAATTAATTGATTTATGAGAGGAAAGGAAAGAAAAATGATATTTCGATCTTCAAATAATAATATTTAATTTTTTGCATCATTTGTGAGTTATCAGTTTAACTTTAGGCTTTCCCTCGCGATGTGATGAATAAATTATTGTTAAAGCTATACCAATATAAAATCTGCTCATTAATTTTTCAGCTCAATCATTATTAATCGTAATCATCAGCCTGATTAATTTTACACGTATGCGTAACAACTTTCTTCAGTCGTATCCATCAATTTATCATCATCCTGCTACTAATCTTTTACCTAATTAAGCGATTTCACATCATCTTCACGTTCTATAGGAAAAAAAAGATTATTTGCCTTACAAAACGTCTCGATGACTCCAAAAGGTACGTTTATCATTGCGATAAAACAAGTTGTAACTGTGAAAGTATTTGGCAAATTAAAAGCTAATTTTCAAAGCACGTAAAATAAGATGTGAACTTTTTAATGAACTCTTCTATCTAATAGTGATACTGATAAGAAAAATATGCTTTACTCGATTTCTGTTTTGTTGCCACTACTAATAACTAACATTTGCTATCAGTCTCTTCCATATCATTCGCTTATCTTTTAACACATTTCAATTCTGTCTGTCTGTCTGTGTCTGTCCATTCATTCGTTGAAATTGTTTGTGTACACGTGGACGTATGTCTGTCTCTTCCCACATGCAACGCGTCCATTTATGTGTTTACATGCGTATGTGTTTTCCTGTTTACACGTACGAGTGTACGGATGTGTGTTTACGTTTTTGTGTTTACGCTTTTCGTGCGTGTTTTATACCACGTGAGTGTTTGTGTGTATATATGAGTACATATCTTCTGTATACATATGCGTGTGCAAATGTATGCGTTTATGTGTCCGTGTATGCGTGTGTGTGCGTCTGCGTATGCGTCTGTATATGAAGGTTTGGGAAAGCGTGACGTCATTTTAATTACAGGAAGTTATAATCTGAAGCTTCAACGATCACTTGAGAATTTCTAGAAATATTATTTTTAAAACAGAGAAAAATGTTCATATTTTCTTCTTTTTGGAGAATATTTCCTCAAATTAAAGAAACCAATTATGTTAGTGAGAATTAATTAATTTTTCTATCATTTGAAAAAATTTCTCTTGGTTATCGATTTTTTTGTAATTAGTAGTACCAAATAAGATCGAAATGAATATTAAATGTCAGATGATTCCCATCAGTGTACTACGATCACTTCCGTAGCAAAAACATGCTGAAAAAATTAATGTTAATTTTAAGCAGTAAAATATATAACAAATGGTTATAATATATGTAATGATTATAACAAATGTTCTTTTATTAATTATTTATAAAATTATCAAAAAAAAAACAATAATTTCATTGTTATTTATAATGCTTGACAAGCTGTTTGACAAATTATTTATTTCCATATTAAATTCCTATTAATAAGTATTTATTTATGTCTGCTGAAATTGTGATACACTTTAAACTGTTCACGAAAATCACTTTATTAGTTTAAAATTTATGAGACATTAGTCGATAATTTCCTTTACTTTGTTTCTTACTAATTTTATCCCCAACTTTTTCCCTCTTTTTTATGCTGCATACATTGTCCTCATACAAAGACCATTCGTCTCATTTATATAAAGAAAAAATTTTGTTCTTTCTTCCATTGATTTTGCTTCTCCTGTTGAGATTTTTGAAAAGTTTTTCTTATTGATTTTCTAATTTCTTTTCACTTTTTTTAGATAAAATTTCAAAAGTTTCAAAACAAATTATTCGCAATCACTCGAACCTGATTGATTTTGCACTAAACAGAAACGTTCGACTAATCGATTGACACGTTTAACATAAAAGGTCTTGTCGTAGTCATTTCAGAATTGTCACATTTAAGAAAAAAAAGAAAAGATTAGTAAGAAAAATTATATTTTTTAGTTCTTCTTTTCTCACATTTTCTGCTTTTTCCTTTATTTTTTTCATTTCTATTTTTAGACCTTTGCAGTCATGTTTGAATATCTATTTTTTAATTTAATTTCATATTCCATTTATCCATTTCCTTAAATTTCCAGTCCCTCTAAAACTTCGCCATTTTCATAGTGTTGTTGATGACGTTGCTATTTATGATGTTTCCGTCCAAACAACGATCAATACAGCCTTCTTCTTCCTTCACTTGCAAATTAACTACAGCAAATAATGCTTTGCAAGTGGATAGTAAAGCGGGGGACTGCTACCGAGGAGGAAGATTGCTCCTGAGAGAGGGGATTGCTACCGAGAGACGGGGGTTGGAGAGAGAGTGGAAGTGATTTGTCAAATAAAATTCTTCCTTTTTTCTTTCATGCAGCTTAATCCAAGTAAGGAATGAGAATGAGAAGTTCTAATTTCATTTTTATTAAATGGCCGTAATTTAAATATGGAAGTATTGAATTTAATTGTTTTGTTTAACCTGTTCTGCTGGCTGTTTATTATTGAACCATTCTCACACTTAAGGTTACATATGGTTTGTAACTAATTCAACCTTACCTGTAAATGAATTATAATAAATATTTGATTAATGAAGGAAAAAAAGGGCCAGGTGAAGAAGATGATTTGATAAATTGGGAAACAACTATTTATCATTTTCAGAGATAATTTTTCATTTTCAAATTTGCTGATAATTCCTTGACGAGTTTTGGGAGAAGTGGATGAGTACTGAGTCGAGTTCCCGAACTTTCGACATTTTTTTTTTGTTATTAGACCAATCAATAATTTCCATTTAGGGTAAGTTAACTACAGTTTTGTTTTTGTATTTAATTAGAAACATTTAATTAATGAATATCGTTATCAATTGATTAATGAGAATAATTCAATCCAACCGATATTTCACGAGTGTTTTTTTTTATCTTTTTCGTCATTCATTAAGTAGTCTTTTCCTATAGATTTGTTTGTTTCGATTGAGTATTAGTCTAAGAGAGACGTTGAAAGAATAATCGATAAATATTTATTTCCATTCAAATTGTCCCGAGAAAGATTGCACTCACAAACACTGTAAATATCACCATTTATCATGATTATTTTACACCCTTATCATTGTCACCAGGGTCATCATCCCCATCATCATTATCATGATCATTGCCATAGTCGTCACCATTATTGTCATTATTATCATCGTCATTACCACTATCATTCCTTCATCGTCGTTTTTACCATCATGATATTGTTATCATCATCCCCGTGATTTTCATCATCATTCCTACTATCATCATCATGAATTTATTTTTTTAATTCAATTATTCTTTCATTTTTCATTTCATAATATCATTCCATTATGTAAATATTAAAAATGTCACTACTGTTGTAATTAAACTCTAAAATTCTCTTCCTATATTGGGACATTTTTTCCGCTTCTCCATCCACTCTTCCTTTTTTCCATTGAATTTAATCATAATTTCAAACCACTATGCTTTACAGTCCAAAATTATATAGATACCATAAATTTACACTACACTTTTTGAACTGTTATCAGAATTTTCATCTGCACACAGTGATAAGCTGCTCTTTTTATCATTTTAACCAATGAAATTATTGGATCACTATTACCTTTTTTTCTATCAGTTTTCTTTTTATTTTTGTTTAAGAAGAATTTTTTTCTCAGGGAATTTTTCGCTTTTCTCCTTTTCTTGTGCAATTAATCCTTTTATTCTAGTTGACTTACCTTTTTTCTTGTTGCCATTCATTTGCAAGCATTTTAAATTTTCAAAACAAACATTAATGAGTGTAAAACTTCATTTCTCCTAAATGCTTTTTTATCCGTTTTCCGGATGACTTAATCCTTGATAATGAATTTCGATGAAATCCGTTGTAAATGGTGATGTTCATCAAAATTCGTCGTTATTACTGAATGCGAATCAATAATCCACTTTATACTTAGGTCTTCAAGAATAAATCTAATAAAAGAAAAGATACACAACCCTATCGGATTAGTTACTTTTCTATAATCTGAAACGATTGTTCCATAAATTTATGAATGATTTTATTTACTGTCAGATCTTCTTGAAGAAAGGGCCACCCATATCATTATTGGTGTTAATTAGTTTTATTTATACATGAATTTCAGTAATTTCACATAAAATACATGTGCATTTGTAATGAATACCTACTCCTAATTTTATTTTATTTCTATTTT
>PQVD01001516.1:0-10888 GCA_003012265.1 Setaria equina
ACTCTTTTTTATTTAAAAAAAACATCTGATTAAACTGTAAATAATGACCCCAATGTATCATTTCTTTATCCTGATATTGTTAATTCAGTTTCAAAGTGTTTGATTGCTGAAAACATATGATTTGATATTTTCAGAACCCAATTTTTATACAAGAAGGGAAATTTCACGCTCTGTTTTCCCTGTTTATTTTTTTTTCGCTTCATTTGCAAATAAGTGGTATCTTTCATTTCTGCCCTCAGTAGTTTGAATTATAACTTAATACTCTTAATCTGAGGGAATTTGAAGATATTTTTTGAATCCTGCTATTTCTAATGATCGTTTTGCAAGTCATATGCTTGTTCCTTTTTCAGAAGTACTTCACTGTCATTATCAAATTTCTTTGAATTACAGTTCCAATTCCCCAATCGTTCAATTCAAAGAAACGGCTTCAATATTTTTGAACTGTAAATACAAACAGCTTTCCTTTCAGAATTTCATTAACTTCAATAAACTTCCATTCTTCACTACTTTTTCACTGCTGCTATTAGACAAAGTATATGTAATGCGTATGATAAAATGTGAAGTTCCGGTAAGTGAAGTTTTAGATGTGATAATGTAAATAATAAAATTTCAACTTTACAGATAAAAATAGCTGTAACGCTTTGAGTTAAATTTCGAACTTTATTTGCTTTTATTGCTGCATTTTTCGGCACAATACAGCGAAAATAAGCATACTTTTTTTTTTTGAAGTTTGATCGAGAATTAAAATCCATCTGGAAGAAATAGCAATGAATCATTTGAAGGCTTAATGCAGAAAAAAGATTTCCGGTAATGAGCAATATTTATTTAGCACAGAAATGATGTGACAAAACATCTCAATCCATACCATTTTTTTTTCAGCATTTTAGTAATTTTGGTAGTGACGAATCGCGTGTTACCGAGAGTTATGAGCGGAATATTCACGGTGTTCCGGAATTGGGAGTAAGCTTTGAAATATTTTTTAAATGAATATAGTACGGATCTACATGGAACAAGGAGGAAAGGGACTTTTTATGCATGATTTAACCTACTTCTCAAACTATTTATTTATTTTTGGACTGTCACAGTTAATTGTACTGTCAATTTTTTCACTGCTTGAAAATTCAGGAATGAAATCTAAAATTTTCCTTTTGAAATTTATATATATGTATTTGTATCTAATGTATATTTTTTAGCGACAGCGAGAATATTCCTATAGTACATATTCAGAACGAAAAACATACGGGAGAAATGAAAACGGTGAAGTTGTTGTTCACATCGAAAAGAATGTAAGTCATTATAATAAAACATGAAATTATGCTATTATGTGATGAAGAAAATGGATAATTTAATTGGAAAAGAACTATTAGTGCACTAGTATGATTCTGTGATATGGTTTATCGGTAAAACAATCATTCAACTGCATTTCACAGTTCACGATAATTCGATAAAATCAATGGATGGTTTTGTTGACTTATCAATTTTGATGCTTTTCCAGATGTTTAGATAGACATGTGGAATAGAGATGTACCATTTGCTTAAAACAAACAGAATAAATTCAAACAGAATCAGAAACACATTTCCGTACTGTAGACATAGTCATTACTTGTATTGTGTTTGCTAAGTTGATGTTTTTCTGGAAAAAGGTACGTTTGTCAATTTATATATATCTGAAGCTTTGCAATCTATAATCTTAAAAAAATTCTCTTAAAGAAAAAAGTCCAAATCCGTGTGTTGAAATTCAAATATGAATGACGCAAAAAATAATTTAAAAAATCAGAAATAAGTAGCAAACCTTGTAGAGTAGTATTATTTATTTGTTTAAATTTTAGGTGAAAAAGATTTGTTGACATTATAGTCTTGAAATTTCCAATAGATATTGTACGCTCCACTCCACTATCAATATTGTTTAATGAAAAATGTTATGTAAATAAATATTGTGTACTGACTATAGTTTAATTTAATATCTTATCATTATCGTTTAATATATCACGAAAAATTTTAATACGGCCCACAGACACAAACAATTTAAATTCAACTTTCTCGAATTTTTTTTTAGTAAATGAGATTTTATAAGTTTTATCTGAATTATTAAGTCTATTTGCTTACAAAAGGTGCGCTCTTTTAAATGATAATCTACTTATCGTCCCAATTTAATGTTTTAAGAATAAAGAGAATCTTTAATCTTCCGTGAAAATGAAAGAAATAAGTTTTCAAAAAAGGGTAAATGATGAAATCTTAAAGATAAAGCGCTTTTAGCCCAAAATACCAGTGAGACCAGTAAGCCCAGTGCGACCAGTAACACCTGTGGAACCAAGTGGTTCAGTTTGCTTCTCAAAGAAAACCTCGCAACATCTGCATCCAAACGATAGAAAGATTGCTCATAACCGACATAACAAGCCATCGGCATCGGATGGCCATCGCCCAGTTACACCTGTGCTACCTTTTGATATCTTACCTGCTTCTATTCCACGTATCGAAATCGACAAAGCGACCTTTGATATTTCCTCTAGAAGTTCATTTTTTCTTTTCTTATTTTCGCTAGCATTTCCTGTATCTTCCTGTATCTGAGTATCATATCTTGAGCATAAGTTCTTAGTTTTTGTAAACACAGCAGCGGATGTTATTTGAAGACTAAATTATCGTTAATTAAATTATTCCTTCCATTGATTATCAATAGAGAGAGGTTAGCTCAAAACAAATATGACAATACGGAAGCTCTTATTCAACTGCGTAAGTACCATTATATGTATTCGGCAGATAAAGAGATTGGGTAATCGATGTTATCGATAGCTGTAACAAAGGATGTATTTCAGAGCGTTCACCGCGGTCTGATGATTCCCCGGGTTATCTTTCGCACTCAATATGTTCCGGTGCCGGTGATACGGTACCAGCAGTAAATGTTTTCTCTGCAGCCCATTCCATTGGACCTCTTAAAAAAGTTACGAAGGAAAGCCGATGGGTGTCAGTATATGATGGACGACCGGTCAGTCCTTACGTTAGGACCGTTACATATGCTCCCAAATTCTCCGACCAAGGATATATGATAACCGATAAGGATTATCATTGTAGTAATGGATATAACATGCAACCAAAGTAGGTTCTCAGGTTTCTTAATTATCAATTAACCCAGTTTACTTCATTGATCATTGTCAATCCTACTATACTTTATGGTTTAGAAATCAGCATTTTAAATAGTTTCGTAGGCCTGGGGTAAAAATGGAAGTAAAAATTATCTGACGTGTTAAAATATTTCTGAAATGCTTTTGCTGATACTATTTCTAAAAATACTATTTCAAGGCAGGTAACGTATAAGGATGAAAGATATTCATCAAGAGCCAGTGCTGCTATCAGAAACAATTCTTGTGATGCTTGCTCTGTTTTTATCGAAAATCCATTTTATAGCGACTAATTTGCTTCCTTCCTATCTATTTGTATTACGTCTCAAACTATGCTACTAAGCAATATTATTTCCACTTTGAATCCAAAGGTTTTTATCTATAAATTTCTTCTTGTTAATGGGTTGAACTCTTTTTTAAAACTAATCATGATGCTGATTATTGTTTTTTCTTTTGTCCTCTTGCTTTTGCTGAATTCATTCCTTCAGTCGTTTTCTGTGATGTAAAATTTCGAAGCTTTTAAATTGACTGAGAGAATTAACTTCTTGAGGAACCTAAAGCTGTAGTTTTTATGGTCTCCTTTCTGCTTAATCAAGCATTCATTTTACTCTTGGTGCCCAAATATAATTCGGGAGGAATTTTTCTTTCTAACCAAAAGCACTTTTCAGTTAAATTTCGATGGGATTGTTCTTAATGAATCATTTATAGGATGAATGAACAAATTCAGCATTCTGATTAGATAACTTTTCATATATTTGTTTCATGATTTATAAGAAAGCTCTATCTCAAATATGCAATAACTCTCGTGAATTTCCGAAGTGTTTATCTTAAAATGATAGCATCAGCTAAGGTCAGTATTTGTCATACGTAAAAGACAGACGTCATCACTAGTTCTATGCTTATTTATGTTAAACTATTTATGCTAGTCACGGATAAAACTGTGAGTTCTTTTTTAGTAGTTGCAAAAAAAGAACGTTATATTCAGCACTCGATTTTATCCATTCATCCTCATTTTCACGTATAGAAGCGTTTGTTGCTTGGGCAAATTCATGGATCAATTCATCCCACGTAAATGCTTCCGTATCCAAGCATTTACGAAACAAATTGAACCAAAGTTCGTACATAGACCAATTTCTGAAAAAGACGATGAAAGCTAGTGCTACAGTACCTGTACTTCTAAATATTAAGTTAACAACAGAAAAGATTTTGCTAATTCTTTCTAAAGATATTCTGTTTTATAGTAGCCACTTGCTCCAGAACTGTGTTGAGTCTGGGAGACCAAGCAAAATTTTAATGGGATGTCTGTCAATAAGTTTGGAAGCCTTTCAAAACTAATCGAGTCTAATCGTCGGCTTCACATCGTGAAGCAATAATTTTACTTGGAAAAGGAAAAACCAATTTTTTAAGAAATTAGATTTTATTGAGGTCACTATATCTTAGGCGAAAGCTGAACGGAAAATTCTGAGAAAAATGATTTGAAAAAGTCTGCTTCTCAAAGAATTCAAAAGATAAAACCTTTTCAAGCTTAATAAAGGAGCATAATATCCATTTTTGCGTCGCAAATAGGTTAATGTTCGATCACAGATTAGTTCATTTACAATATTCAAAAAGCCCATTCTGTCAATTTCATAGTTCCAAGGCCCGCATTGCTAAATTAAGAATATAATTAATAGATTGGCTGAATGGCAAAGCAAAGGATAGAGAATAACTGATAGAAATGAGGTAGAATGTTTCTAGTATCACTGATGAATCAACTCATCTGAAATATAAAATTAATCTCTATCTCATCTGAAATAAGACTAATTGAAAGATTCTTCCACTCATCTTACATAGTCGCCATCAGTGATAACTTTATTTTCATTAATGTATTCTCCACCATATTTCATTCCAGCAGTACTCCGAATTGCAAAATCCCAATTTGCTACTTTTACAAGTAATGTTGCACCATTGCTCAATGCTTCAAGCTCCGGCGTGCATGTAATTCTGCAATTTCTTTTAATTTGAATTGAATTGATTTAAATTGAGTTTAATAATTCAAACTGAACTGCACTGATTAAAGCAATGAATTTTAAACGATAGATAAGTGACAGAAATAACTACTGATAATGCTCACTCTTTGAATTGGATTTGGCCTAACTGGAATTACTTTAAAACAATTCAAAAACCTTTTAGAAATGAAGATGTTATCACTTTTAAAGCATCCATGAATGATATTCATTTGGTGTATGCAACGCAAAATTTTCATTAAATCTAGAACTATTATTGCAAATATTAGTTCGTTTAATTTCACTTCACCAGAATTTTGAAGCTTTATCAGTTGCTGAAATTAATGAACTTCTGAAATATATGTGAGAGTGACAGAATCTGTTTAAATGGTGCTAATGCTCACTCCAGGTCAATCGGAGAACATCAACATAAAGGTTTTTAACAATCTAACTTCAGAATGTCTAGGCTTCACATTTCAGTTTCAATTGCTTGAAATGACAGATGTACACCAGAATATGCATTAGAGGGCATCGTTTCAAGTAGTATGGAGACTAGGTTAATAAAAATAGGCCTTGCTGCATATAAAATGATAGCTGCTGTGTCTGCTAGAGTGTTCAAGTTCGGTTTTGTAGATTACGGAGGCTAAATTTATCAGATTCAGTTTTTGATGTAGCATTGATTTTCAACTGAATATGGCTATTATTGTATTTACTAATTTTAATATATAATCAGTGAAAATCTGGACAAAATAACGAGAAAGCCCTCAAGTTACTTTGTTCTTCGAGAAAGGTTTATAATGATTTCTTATAGCAAACTTTGGCCACTTACTTTCAGTGTTCCATTTGTAAATTCTTGAACAGTAAGACATTTATCAACAAATATAGCACAGTGGTATATTTGCACAATAGCCGAGATTAGCCTTAGTTCCTCTTTGACGTAGTTATAAATGCGTGCTTCCCAGCAAGTCTGATGTTTTGGGCGTACCTGAAATTATGTTGTAATTTTAAAAAATTGTAAAAAGACTTTTTATTCTCAAAGAAAATATGTGATTTTTAGATTTAACACATACACTAAAAACCATTGTAATGGGAATAAAATTTACCTTTAGAATAAAGTAATGATTGGGAATGCCTTTACAACAACAAATGTAATTTGAAGAAGTCGAATTTTGTTGCGGAAATGATAATTTAGGAAATATAAAATTGAATAGTGGCATTTTCTTCTAAAATTTTAAACTAATATTGAATCAAAATTGAACATTGCCATCAAAGTTAGACTTGAAACAACGTTTTACTTTTTTTTTTTCTTTGAATTATCAAAAACAAATTTTAACTTTCACTGTCATCAGGACGGAGTAGTAATTCAGACAGGAACATAATGGACCTAACTGCTTACGCTTTTGCTTTCCAGGAAATAGACTAGCTTCTGTTTAGACTTGCAATAACTTTGAGTTATCAAAAAGAGTTCATTAGAATGTAACTTTCATTTTCCCTTCTTAGTTTTTCATAAAGCTAACATTATAACACTTCATGAAGTTTGGCATTTCCATATCATTCATTAACTTTGCCTGTTGTTGCACATTCCACGGATAAGTAAATGTGTCGTTTGCTTCAGAAGCAGCAACGGAGTTCTTAATGTTTCTCAAGATAAGTTTTTCTTCCTTTGCAGCGAATTGTCTAGAAATTTTTTTATTGAAAGGTTAAGACTAATCAACACCAAATCTAAATCGAAAAAGAAAAAAACTGAAAAATTATCGAAATTTGAATAATTAAATAACCATCCAATTCCCGAAGTTAACTTCTTACAATAGATTTTTTGCGTCTTTCTTCGTTTTCTTCCCCCTTTAGATCCCTTCTTATAATTTAATGCTTTACCTGACAGTTGCAAAAAGCCAACTTACCTTTTCCTGATGCCAATTAACCATTCCGGTTTGGCTTTCATCTTTTCCGCCTTGATGAGGATATCTCGGACGTTGTTATGATTTTTCTCACAACGCCGAGCCCAAGCAATATAAAAATCAGATAACTGTGTGAATATTTTACTATCGTAGAATGCAGTAAATAGTTTCATTGCATTAATATCATTTAGACATTTCGCCTGCAAAAATTTGATTCATTCATGTCACTCATCATTTTATTATTTCAGAAAAATTTTAACTTAAATTTTAAACATTTATTTGTTTGATCCTTTTTTGTAGATATGACGGCAGAGACAAATTTGCCAATTGAAGTTAAGAAGTTGCTTTGGATTTAAAAATTATGAGGTGTTTCGCAATTGCACTTTTCATACTTGTTAGGTTCTCCCAAGTTTAAATTGTTAGTAGAGAACAGGAAAAGTTTTTAAGTTTAAAAAATTACTGATATCAATAATGATGAAGTTGGAAATAAATCGCTTTTGCAATCAGTTCGACATTAGCATGATTAATGACAAGTGATAAGTGGAAAAAATGAACTAATCTTATGAAAAATGATCATTTACTCCATCATTTTTCTGTCATTTTTTGCTTTGTCAATAAGGTGAATGAAAAGAACTAACAGCAAGCAAGAAAATACGAAAACATTGATCACTGTTACGATTTGTTTCATTTTTGCAAATGGTGAGTAATTTTATTAGACTTGGTTTCGCCGTTTCGAACTCAGTTAGTTCATGTTCTGTTACAGCATCATGTTCGGTGTGACTGTTGCTGAAGGTGAAAGAAAGTTCAAATTGAAAATTAAACTGAATCTGAGACGTCATCAAACTTCAAGCTACTCAATACTCAATAGACAAAAACAAACGCTTCAAAAAGATTGAGTAGATCGGTTGTTTCATTTGTTTTTAGCAGAATTTAAGTTAAAAATGAAATTAAATTCAAACAATTCGGACTAGTTTCCTTAATTAAAGATAATTTTAAAAAAGAAATTAATTAGCTATTTAGCATTGATTATTGAAGCTTTTTCCAAAATAGTGTTCATTAAAAATGTCGTTTGCTCTAAAAAATTTAAAAAACTGGCAACCTTTTACCTTTCATGAAAATTTACCGTTTTGATGTCCGACCGCTCAATCATCTCATCCAATTGTTAAAATAATTTTTATAATTATATTTTTTTTGAATATGCAGTCCTTCATCTAAAGCAGCATTCAAATTTTAGCATATCTTAGCAAAATTTAACAAATGGCTCAAATAGAACCACAATTTTATCAGAATTATCACGATGTCCAGAATGACACTCTCAACTTTTAACCATATACTAGGTAGGCCAATTTAACCTAGATTATATTTATTTTTTCATTCTTCGTCTTATCAGAAGTTGGAAATAGAGTGGGTTGATACGGTCGTTAAATATTTATATAATTAGTCTATTTCTGAAAAGATCCTCATTTTCCAGTTATGTCTCAGTTATGGCTGCTACTCATTGTAGGTTTATTTCAAGGTCGGTTGATTCAGCATATAAGTCAGTGTCGAGAATAATGACAAGATTTGCAATCACGCTCGGTCAGTTATAAATGAATGAGTGGGAGAGATGAGCATATTCAAATATAAAAAGACTGATTAGTAGGAACAGTTGTGTTCGGCTTTGTTAGACCTCTAACTAAGTAAGCTAAGCAATGCAAAAAACAATACAGGATATTTGAACGATCAGCGGATTTCTAAAGTTATTTCAGATTATATTATGTTTTACAGTAGCTATCAGTAGTCCACAAACATTTAGGAATAAAATTTATTAAAGTTGAAATTTAGTTAGATGCAGAGAATTTGGAAAAATCTCAAAAGATGAAAATCTCGAAATAAGAGCAGCATGTCGATCTCTGTACAGTTACAGTAATCATACAGCTAAATTACAAGAAAATACAGCTGAATTCAAACTATTAGGTGGACAAATTACTTCATCTATTGATTACGAATTTGTGGTACAAATAATTCACATCAGAGACAAAATTAATGGAGAGCCAGGTTGCATCAGTAAATTTTTTTCTTTAAATTTAAAATTTTTACGATTACTTGTTAATGAATGCTACGATTTTTTCCCTAGAAAAGAATACAAAATTCATAAAGCTTATTCTTTTAGATATCACTGTCTGTACAGGAGCCATTATCACCTTTCGTCATATCATTACCGCTGCTAGTTGTTTAGACTTTAATGAAATGTAATTCCTTTAAAAATTAAATCTGATGATCCTATCAGACCTTGATTTTTTCCTAAATTAAAGAAAAAATCAAACAAATGACTGGAAAATGAAAGAAGAAGCACTCAGTTCCATTCATATACCTTAGTTAAAAAAAATCTTAAACTTTCAATAACTTTGAACCATAGTTTTCAGAAGCTTTCGACTCTATGAAATTCTTTCTATTTTTGTGAAACTTTTGCTTCTACTTCAACTCAGATTGTTGTTTTTTTTACAGTATGTATGTGTCAAAATTTGTTCCATTTTGCAGTGGTCTAAAAGAAACATCTGTTGACGAATTTAAAATTTATGGTGGCGCAAATTGTTTATACATTGCTTTCGACGACTCAGAACTATACGACAACATTCCAAGACACGTAAGTACTTTTTGGCCCCCGAAACGACAAAACTACCAACTATTTCGAGATTTTGCTTCCCCGAAGAACTTTCTTCGAGATTAAGAAAGGTGAGAAGGAAGTACTGTCTTTGACATATTATTGATTCAGGACTGCCCAGAAAAAGATGAAAATAGACAAAAAATAGCATCAATTAAACCGGTTGCTGTGATTGTGCCGATGTCATCAGTGATCAATAATGTTGCCTCTGTAAATTATTCCGTTTTTTCCTAAATTGCTAGAATTTACATTAATTAGTCAGGGTTAAATCTGTATTCAAGGCTAACCTCTCAATATATTTAAATAGTGATCAGATACTGCAGAAGTGATAAAATCTATGAAACCAGGAAGGCGGAAAAATATTATAAATAGCTTTATTTCTCATCCTAGTACCAACGGATTTCTAGTTTGTTGTAGAAAGAATCTTTCTATTACTAATCAGCTTATAATTAACCGAATTACAAATTTAATACTCAATATTCAGCAGAAATTTAATTCGGTTAGCCTTACAAATTGAACAGGTTGACAGACAAAATTTTTTTTTAATTAATAATGTATGTCATTCTGTTCATCGCTGTGTTAGGAATTCTACGAAAATTTAATTGAATCTATGATTTATTAATTAGAAAAAGAGCAAAAGTTGTGGGAGCAATTAAAAATTCAACTAAACTTGGTTAAAATTAAATTGCAGATTCGTGGTGTTCCTTTCTATATGCCATTTTCGGATATAGCAATTTTCGAAGTTGAACCTTTGGATGAATTGGCACAAGAATTAAATGCGGAAATCAGTGATGAGTATGATGACGAAGTGAGCTTCAATTTTGCATGCATACCGGATGCGGTAAACCAGAATGATGGGGCTGTTCATATCATTGCTTCATACGGCCGTAGAAGTACGCTATCTTCCTTATGCGTGGCCTGAATAATTTCATTTATGTAGAAGACATATTAATAGTGAAGTACACTGTGCAAAAGTTATAAAATTAAATTTTATTAAAACTTCAATTCTACTTATAAAATTTCACAAATTTTTTTAAGAAATTACCTGCAAATTTTTAATAGTCCTATTTAAAATACTTATGAATTAATGCATTTAGATTTCTGAATTACTTATAAATTTGAATTATATCCAAATTGCTTGTAAATAAATTTGAAAAGTACGTATAAATTACGAAAGTAAAGAAATCACAAAATTGGAAATCAACAATGGAAACACTTTCTGATTGTATACTGAAACAATAAAAT
>PQVD01001516.1:18447-40108 GCA_003012265.1 Setaria equina
AATCTAGGAAAAATAGCATCTCAGTATGAATGCAGTCATTTTATCCATCCGATCCGATTTCACTCTAACCCATCCATAAATGCTTTTTTTTTTTTTTTTTTTGAGACAGGAGGCAAAAGCGTTGAAGAGAGTGGAATTGGGGAGAGGACAGAAAATGTTGAAAATTGAACGGCCAAGTAAAGGGTAGAATGCCAAGCAAAGGGTGGCTTTCTTTAAAATCTTTGTGATTTCGGCGACAGATCAGTGGTGTCTTCAGAAGTGGACAATAATGCATATGATGAGCATTTCCAACTTCCTTTCTTTTACATTGCACTTCTTGTTTGTTTGTATCAGAGGCAGAAGTTTCTCCGAAAACGAAAACAATGAAAGGCATTTGTTTACCTTAAAAGTAGAACGGTATGTTATTTCATTAATCATTTCTCGTTTCGAGTTTCTTCATAGAGAATCATAATAGCGAAATGAGCCTGAATGAGGATGTCATGCTGTCATCAAGTAATCGAGAGTAAAATGTTTGTGGGAGGAGGAAAGTATAACTGTATGAGGAAATTGAATTTCAGAACTTTTTCTACCTTGATAGAATATTCAGGAAGACAAATATTTTATTTCATGATTCAAACAAGTACTATTTGTTTCAAATGAAATAAATCTGAAGTGAGTGACTACCTGTATCATGCCACCTTTCACTCATTATTCAATTATTTTTTTGCTCTCGAGTTAAGCAAACTCTCTGGAAGACTTATGTCTCGGTACTAGGCTTCATTCTAAGCCATTTCTTCCTTGCAATCATGACAAATGAATGTTGTTGGCTTGGGTGATGTTTAACCAACAGATTGCATTCTTCATGTTAAGAAAAAACACACCCTTAACTATGGCTTTCATTTCATTCTTAATTTTCTTTATTTTTCCTTGACGCAAGCTCCATGAGATCCTTTCCAATCTATCCCGTGCTTTTCCCCATTTATGCTTCATCAAACTTCAGATTCCACTTCCACACATCACTTCGGTATCATCGATCCATTGCCATTTATGTTATCCTAACAGTTTGTGGCTCGTTAAATAACATTCAAACATTTCTTGTGAAAAACGAAAATTTAATACTTTTCATGACACCGGAAATACAAAAGAAAAATCTTCATTTTCAATGAGTTTTTTTTTTTTTTTGAAAGACTTCAAAAAAGAAAGAATCTGTCACCATAAAGAAGAGAGGAAGGAAGAAGGGGGGAAAAGGAGCGAATCAACGAATGAACGGTATAAATGTCATTACGAAAAAGAGAAACATAATGAACAAAGTTTTCGCAAAAAAGAGCAGCATTATTACGTAATGGGTAGTAAATGAAAGAAGAAAGTTTGAAGTGCAGGAGTATCTTTTATCTGAATCAGGTAGTACCGATGAATATGATGATGGAGTGGGAAGTTACAAACAGTAACAAAAACTGAAATTTTCACCAGTCATTTCATTGTTACGACGCATTGTTACTTCTCTTCATTTTTGCTAAATTGTTTACTGAAATAGCTAGCTAAAAGTTTCGAAATTGGCTAATCATTTGCAAATTAAATGGAAAACAATTTGAAGCGATATAGGAAAATGGCTCAACTTAAGCTCGTTGATTTTGTTTTACTATTGCTGAGGAAAACTTTTTGCAGTTAGTGTTCCAATGAAAATGATTTATGTAAGAGATCAACTTAATGTCATTGGCAAAAAGAACATAGACGACGTAAACGTCATCTTTGCATCGTAGATGTTTTTAAAATGCTAATGGTTATTAAATATGCATATTCCTTTGATACGATTTATTGCTGATCCGAAGCAAATTAAACTAATTAGCAGGCAGCCATTGTGGTAAGTACAATTTTGTATTTTTTATTTATTTCATTACTTATTGATTAAGTTGAAATGGACTACTTAAGATTACAGTATTACTTTCAACGACAAAATCCCCTAGCAGACATAAGCAAATAGATTTTTTTTCTTTTGTTAAACAAAATATTGGTGTTTCTATGCCTGATGTTGCAAAAGGAAATAATGCTTGTACTCACTGGCCTGGCTTAGTCGGTGTTCTGTCGAAGCCGAAAAAAGTTCGGAATTTAATTAAATTTGGATGAACTGAATAAAAAAAGTACTTGGGATAATAAATTCTAAATCCGACAGATACACAAAGATTGTGAAAAGAAAATTAAAATGCATTTTCTGGTAGCAACCAATATCTTCTGAATGCATCCACATCATCAGGATCATCTTGTCTACAAATATCCCTTTTTAAGAAGCAAGAGGAAAGGTATATGAAATCATTCGTATTCCTGTCGTTTCTTTTCTTGAATCCTCTCACTCTCATTTCAATTTGAATTCACGCTGAAGTGTGTTGTTACAAATAAATGTGCGTGTTTTGGAATATTATCTTAAAAAGATTACTGTGTGCTACAGATTCTTCCCATCTATCAAAATGTCTCCTTGTCAGCTGCTAGCTATATATTCAATTCAGTTCATCAAAGTTGAAAATAAATTGCCTTTTGTTATTCAGCGCAACTACCACCATCAGAAGCTGACGTCCGATGCCAAAACACTTTTGGATATGTGAAGGGGATTTGTTTCACACAGAATATCTTCTCTTCTCTTCACTGGAAATAAAATTGCCTCTAAAATTTCTAATTGATCATCCGATACAGCGACGACAGGATTGATGGTTGGATAGATGCCCATTTCTGTTATTGGACAAAAAGTTATGATTGATAGCTACGCACAGAATTAGATACCAAAATGTGAAGCCGGTTTGGCTCAACTCTGAATATAAACAGAGGGACGATTCTGTGACGATTCATTGCATCCATCTCTTCTGTACTATTATTAGTTCTTCCCTTACTAATCAGCCATGCTACCTTATAAAATAAGACTTCTTCCTTTTGCTTACCTGTCTTACAAAACAAGACTTGTTCCTTCTCCTTCGCTGCCTTACACACTTTTGTGAGATTCATTTGGAAGAATTTAATTGTCCCATTGAAATGCTTTCATACTGTCGTACGGCGATGCATTTTCCAGATCTTTTCTGTTAACAATCACTTTTACTCTTTTCTTTTTTTCTTTCATTTGATCGAGGTGAAGAAGCAATGTATAACTAGTAGTGTCGCAAGATACTTTCATTTGGAATGAAATGTTTGCATAATAAGTTCGACTCTCGTTGTTGAATCATCTATATTACAAAAGAAAACAAAGGCAAATATTTCAGTGGTGACAAGGAAATAAGCCGTTTTTCAACTTTTCTGAATGTTTCCTTAGTCAAAGGATTCAAACTGCCAATTAAAATATTCTATTTAACCGTTTAAATTTCATTTATCGTTTAATATTTCATTCATTGAAAAAGAAAAACAAAAGTTCCGTTTTCATTTTGTGATGGTAAGACAAAGGCATTCATTTTCGATTGCATTCGGAATTAATGTTTGCAAACTGCTTGCAGCAAGAAGCACAGGTGTAGACAGTATTTCTATTGCATTTTTTGAAACTTTTTTGTAGAATCATATATGAAGATCAAAATTCAATGGTGTTAGCTAGATTTCGTTAACATTTTAAGTAATATCATAATTTATCTTTTTCAAAACTATCCGGAAAAAAAATCACATCATAATCTGCCGATGTTCCTACTTTAAATTCTGATTTTCACTTTTTTTGTTCCGAAATGATGACCGTGTTGCTTAAAGAAGTAGAAATTGAAGGAAATAGTTCTCCTGAAAGATTTTAATGTTGTCTAATAAGTTAAATTAAGCTTCACATAATTCTAGATCAGATCCTTAAGTTTAATTTTTGATTCTTCAATTCAAAATTTACCACCGCGATTTTTTTTGCTCATTCTGAAAAGAATTTGGAAGCTGAGCTGACTGAAAATAAACAAGTAACGATATTAGGAAGATCGCTGATGGATGTCACATGCAGTGGACATAGCACACTTGATTCCTTTATCTATTCATTCCATCATTCCCAACGAACAATGACATCAACCTTTTGGTTTTAAAATTCATAAAAAAATGAGTCATTTGTAAACTGTACGACAATTCAAAATACACAATGAACAGGTGTTTTGTAAGATGGTTGCAGTCGCATTGTTTAAATTCTTGCATATCCGTAAAAACAAAAATGAGACGTTCATGAGACGGTAGTTAACCTGAGCCGCAATCATTTTTCCGGTACTTATTGTTTGACTAACGAATTGTTCATTAGTACACAGTATATTATTTACCATTAGCTTTCTGAAAGTGCTTGGAATAATGTGTATCAGATTTCAGTGGACTAGGTAATGCTATTCAGATCATTCCTATTTTGTAACAAAACTAGCAAGAAATTTGAATAATATGTAGTTGGTGGCTTTTATCTTTTAATAATTATTCTAATCACTAATACCTCTATAATCGTATTATATCAATGGCTGAATATCCAACATCAAAAATCACTTCACACCATGATATATAAATTGTGCCATCTTATTCCAGTGTGTGGAGAGAGAGAGAGGAACAAAGTGCACAGTAATTTGAAGTTTTCAATGTTAAAATTCTAATTTAATTTGCTTCATCGTGTTATCAGACCGATGACAAAGAAATGTCTCACTTTGTCTACACCTATCAAATCGCTACTGTATCCAGTTATTGTCGTTGTTATCCCATAAAAATTTTTCTTTTCCATAAAGAGGATGTGGAGTAATGGGACTAGAAAACATAAAAGATAATGAACTTGAAGGACTGTAATGTTTTCACTGAACTCTTTTCTTGAAACCTTTCAAAACTGATGTAACATGAATTTGGTTAGCTTCAAATTGTCAGTGATGACTAGAAACATCCTTTCCTAACTTCGCAAAGAAAAGGAAATTAAATGTTCGAAAATTTGAGTGGCGCAGTGAAGTACAAAACATTTTAAAATTTTCAAAATACTTGAAAGCTTCGATGATTTCGAAACAAATGCAATGAATGACACATTCTTAGTCAGCATTCTGTCTTTATAACACTTTGAGCGGCCCAGACCAAGTCTTATAAGAGAGCCAGAAGTTAGTAACAAACAAGAGGCATTGTTAGCATTCGAGTACTTTTGAATGCCAATTAATCAGTTCAGTTTAGTCTCTGTTACAGTTGCTTGCTTTGATTTCCGATCTTCATCATTCATTGAACTCTGCATACATCTTGGGTTACGCCATTTGTCTTAATTTTAAAATCAAAAAATACTGGCGCCATTTATAATTTGCCTAATTATTTTGATGCTAATGCCTTTGCATTATTATTTTTTGATTTCCACAATCAGTTCAAGCAACAAATTTATAACTTATTACCCTGCTACCGTATTATTACATTAGCATAATTGGTAACTGACAACCATTTGCCTTTGTTACAATAATTGCAACAATTACAGTAGTTGTCAATTCTACAAAACTAAAAAATTCAAAAAAGGAAGAAGGAAAATCATACAATACGTGATTACATCAAAGGCTCACTCTTAAAAATTGCATTAAATAATGAGAAACTTTTGGGGCACAAAAGTATGAATTACAGTAAACCATTAATAAGTGATACTACAGTGTTAACTGAATTAAGTTATTGTAAAGAATGGAGAGATGTAATTTATTCTTTTTCGAAAATTACGATACTTTTTTTTTGTTTTCAATATACATTGTCACGATCAGCTTTGTCTCGTTCATTAATAATAGGTTTCTTCTCGTCATTGCATGAAGTCGAATTTTCAGGGTATTTTCACTGAATCTATCAAGTTGAATACGTTGGACTGTATCTTAATTACATTGTTTGATTTGTTCAACATTTATCTTCAACGATGCATCAAAAAAGTACTCTTCGAAGAAACGCTCACCGCTGTCACCTGCCTTGTCCTTCCAATGTCTATATCTTAGTGTCATCTTTAATTTAGTGACAACAGCATGCTAAATTATAATTGTATAGGGAAGGGAGAGAACTGTTACAAAGGTTAATTCATAATTCTACACTTGCTACTGTTGAATTTTATTCACCGAATTTCACATTTCCTTTTGTTTTATGGTTTGCAAACACTTCAAAAGAAAAGAGAAAATTGCCAATTTTTGGTACGTGTGGGTAGGTTACTTACACATACACTTTCTTTCTACTTAAAATTGTTTAGCCGATCTTCTGATTTTGATTAAATTTTCCATTTATCTTTTCTTGTGAAACAACAAAACATACACTTTTGTCAAGTATATCAACGTGGAAAATGTATCCTATAATGATGTACTTCTAAGAAGCATTTGGGTCAAATATTGACTTCTGAAAAATGATCCATGTTAGTGTTAGCTCCTCAAAAAAATGTTACATGTGTTTGTTGCAAGGTTATTAATATTGCTATATATGTAAACTTATTTTAAGCGCAACGAAATTCCTCAACGTTTAAAGGATGTATTTTGCATCAATGTCAGATGATAAGCAAACACTGGTGTGGACCTGCGATAATCATTTAATCAGTGATATCAGCACTCTTACCACCAGTGATTATTCACTTTTAAAGAATGGAATAGAATTATTATCAGTTTGTCTATGGCATTCCTCAACTTATTACTACCACTACTATTACAATCACATTTGCCATCCTTTTTCAACAGATGATGTAAATGTTTTTCTCATAGATTAACAGCCTTTCTCTCTCTCTCTCTCTTTCCTTTCCTTTCCCTGTTTCTCTTTTCAACTGTCATAAACCGTCCATCGTGTCAACCGGAAGTGGAAAAATAACTCTCCGAATGTTTTCGTTAGTGCTAGCTCCGATGTCGCCGTCCTTCTTCGCGTCCGGCTCTTTCGTCCAACTCTGTTCATAACGATGATTAAACTTTGTTTACAATTTTTTCAGTAGCAACAGCAAAACGAGAAGCCTTCGAAATGGCGTCACTTCAACTATCCATCCAATCCTTGCCTTCGGGAATCACAACAGGAACAGAATCCAATTGGTCTTCCTTTTACTATCTATTCTCTTCCTTCTTTTCCAAAGTGACACACGCACGCAACACGCATACACACACACGCACGCACGCAACACGCACGCATGCACGTACACACACACATACACGAAACAAATCACTGAGACGTTCTCGATTGGATACCTGTAAACTTTTTAGTAGGATCTGGTTTATGGTGCCTTCTTTTATTTGCGGGACACGTTTTTCAAGTCTGCTTTACATGATTATTATGTTTGTTGTCACATTAATGTTGTCCTTTTTACGTGGATTATGTGTGCTGATATGATCCACACGCTTTTTCCTTTTTTTCAATCCTTTCAGTGCATGAAAAGTGTATGCGACACGTGAAATGTTCCCGTACTTACGTACATTTTATCACGTGATTACGCTCGTCCCAAATCATTATTCCTGTAGCATGATTCATCCTTGCAGCTTCTCTCGAATCTCGATATTTCGAATTTCTCGATTGTATTAAAATTTACCAAATGAATCAGATGGATACGTTAGAGCAATGATGCCTTCTTAGAAGGAATTGTTTCTAAGAGGCAATCGTCTGAATTTTGAGGCTGTCAGATATCAAAGTTGGTTTCACACTAATTACACTACTGCACTTAATTGGTTTTGTCTAGTATTTGTTTTGCAGACCATTAATCCAAGATATCTTTTTCCTTGCTTACCTTTCTGTTGTTACAAGACTTATTAGCGATGGAACAGTCTTCCCTCTTTGTCAGTTCATTTAACGTCCTGCTTTACACTGGCTATTTCACAGAAAGTTCCACTACCAGTTTAATCATCATCATCATTATTATAAATAGAAATGGTTAATCATAAATAGCTGAGTCAGCAATTGATGGGCATATTGTCAAATCAATTACAATTCTAAAAGAATTAATTTGATTTAGTAGAACCAGCTGGATCAGGCTCTTGTTTTTCTTTGTAAAACCAATTTAGAGTTTTCCACCTTAGTACTCTTTTGATTAGATGGACGGAGCACTATGATAATTGCTCTTTTTACAGAGAAATTTCTGTGCATTTGTTTATTTACTTATAATTTAAAATTGAGAAATAATTTATTGATTTGATTTTATTAGATAATTTTCTATTTTAATGAGTGAAACTGTTGCTGTTTTGCATAAGGCGTTATAAGCCATAATAGTATAAATCAGTATTCAAAATGAAATAATATTTTTTTTATTAAAAAAAAGCGATTTTAGTGCAAAAAGTTTAATTTCAGCTATTATTAAATGGTAAGATGCTATAGCTAATAGTAGAAAGAATTAAGTAAACGCAATATTAGTGAAAATTTTATTTTTTTGAGTTGTCGAATAATTAATTTGAATATTTTACTGTAAAATACTTTATCCTGTAGCAGAACTTCATCGTAGATTTGAAAATTTAACTCACTGAAAAGTTGGTAATTCCAGTAAGAGATTGTATTTCGAAAGAAGGTAGTTGGGTTGATTTGTAATTCGAAAAGAGCCTTGATAATTTTTTGAAGGTAGATTTAAAAAATAATTAGCCATCTATATGTTGAATACTGTTTAAAACGATATATTTGAATAAGAAACTTTTTCGGCAAACTTTCTACTAAATGAAAAATTTTGTTTACTTCTCGTAATTTTAGTCCATGGCCCCAGCAAGTGGAGTAATGAAGGAAGAACAGTATGGTGGAAAAGTACCAATGCTACCTGGACAGGTGAATCTGGACGGAACGTTTTTCCCGAGAATTACCAATCTATAGCAGTGAAATATAAAACTGTTGATGATATTCAAATGAAGTCAACGAACTTTGGTGAGACGTACTTTTGGGTACTGCCAACAAAACAACACATGCACTTCTCATTACATATTGTTATTACTTTTATAATAAGCTCACATTATTTTTATTTATAGTTAAACTTTTGATGTGATAGTACGATGTTACCTTATCAGATGTATAAGTAGCTATTGATATTAGTGGAATAGTTGTCAGTATGAGTAGAATGCAACAGGCGTAGAACTGAAAATTAAATAAGTCATTTTTCATCAAAGTTTAGATGATAGGTTGGTATTTTGAAAAAATATCTTTCTATCCAATTTCTAGAAAAGAAACTTATTTAATTTTAAGTATTATAAGTAATAAAAGTTCCACTCTTGAGATGTAAACTGAATTCCTGTTTGTAAATAAGAGCAATTCATTCAAACTTGTCCAGTGATTGGGCATCAAAATGATAGTCAAGCAATTATTTGTTTCAAGATGACTAATAAATTTTATAAGAAAGGAGTAATAACATTAAAGGCATTGCTGACGTAAAAAAATCGTGGTTACCGGTTTGAATAACGTATCGCCGATTCATTTTGTGAAATCATTCTCCTTTTTCGAAACATGTATCTCCTTCTTATCATTATTATTACTATTGTCATCAACATCACAATCATACGATATCATCGTAATGCACCGTTATCATATTGATATGGAGTGATAACCTAAATAGAAAATATAGAGGTGAAGAGTTATGTTGTTTACAACAACTTTTCGTTAAACATAATGTTTTTGCATCTGCTCCATTCATTTCAACGACTCTTAAGTGCAGCTGTTTCAATGGTACAAATGGTCCCCGCTACTTCTTTTTTCCACCGCGGTAAATGTTCTTCCCCTCATTACTCTCCAAAGCAAACAACCCTTCTTCGTGCATAAATATTTTTTTCATCCTTCGCCACTGCCAAAAAACGATTTCTTGTCTAGTAGAACCTCAGCCCAGCCCAGCGACACAGTTCTCTTTACTGTGGAGACAAATTCATTCAAATCACTTCTCTCCTTCCTTCTCAGTCTTTCCAGCACTCACCAGGCTTCTTCCTACCATGGAAAGCATTTTCAGTGAGCCTCTCTCTCAAACTCACTTCCGTAATCATATTGACGTCTAACGTCTCATTAATGAAGAATGTAACAAAATTAACTTACTTCTACAGTATGTCTTCACAAAATGCCATCACATTTTCCAGTTCTTTTTTCTCTTCCAACAGTAAGGAGCTTTGGTCGAGACCATAATCATTTCTGATATCTAATCAATTTCCATTTTTATTCCATTTCACAAATTTTATTTCCTCTTCTATTTCTCTCATTAGTTACATCAAGTTGCAGTTAAATGTTTTTTCCCAACATTTTCCCAAAGGAATTTGATAATTGAAAAGAAAGAAAAGAGGACGATTTCTTTACTTCCCTCGTATTTGCTAAAATTTAATGGTTTATTCACAAAAATAAAACAAAAAATAGCAAAGCGTCAAATAGCAAGTGTCCATTAAAACTGACTCGAATATTTTTTTTCCCCATTTCAAAAGTAGCACAGTAGCTTACGAATATTGGAATAAATTATGAGGTGAACGTAAGGAAAGGAAGCCGAAGCCGAAAAAATACTGTATTATATCAGGTTCAAAAAAAAGAAAAAAATGATAGGTATAGTAGCAAGGGATTGATTAGATTCATTCTCCAGCATGAAAAACAATCAAGAATAACTAATTCTAATATAGCAATATTTTGCAGTGTATAGACAGAGGTTTGTAAGAGGAAAGGTAAAAATTAGAAAGGACCAGTGGTACCATCAATTATCATTTTGTTTTCAATTGCAATTCAAAACAAAGTTAAACCACTTTTTAACTGATTGACGTATTGTTTTATTTCTCTAGAAGTTTTTTCTGCAGGTGCTATGAGTGAAAAGAGATGCGAGAGAACACTGGAAAAGAAAAACTTTCATATATTTGTTTGATTTTTATCACTGGGTGCATAATTAATGATATTGAAACAGTTTCAGAACATTTGATCAACTCATTCACTTATTCCTACAGGCAGATAAAATGATAAATGTTTCAAAACGTTCAACTAAACTGCCTACTTGCTTTTGCTGATTACAAAAAAAGAATAGGAATAGCTTAATGCATGCTTTGATCTAAAACTTTTCATATTTTTCGGTCTTCTTTACTTCACCCCACTAGCGTAAGAATAATTCGAATTTTGAACATTGTTTTACTCACTTATTATATTATCACCTGTTATTACCTTTACTTTTACGTTCCAAATTTTTGATACTTATGATGTACAAATATTCATTGTCAAAAGAATGCTTTTTCAGCTTAACTGCATAAAAAAAAGACTATACGTGATGTAAAATTAAAATGAAAGGTCTATTGGAAGCGTTTAAAAACTAATTTAAAGTCTCTTTTCCGTTCGGAACAAACGAAAAATATACTTTTGCTCTAATTAATCTTGGTCTATTCAAGTTTGTATCTAAACGTATAATCTTTTTATTCATCGTACTGTTTTATCTACAACTCCATACTGCAATTAATAAAATTTCTTTAAAAATCAGTACAGAAGCGTGAAACCATTAGTGGAACGGAATAAGACGAATAATTAGCTTTACTTAATATTCAACTTCATTTATTAAAATGGTCATAACTTAATAATCTTCACCTGAATCTGATGTCTTTCTATGGTAAAAACAATTTTCGAAAGATTACCATTACAAGCTAGTACCCAAAAATCTATTTTCGTACAATAGATAGTTATAGGGATATCAGAAAATCAACCTTCCATTCCATTTCACTGCTTTCTATTACGTAGCTATTGCATTCTAATTTTACATCAGTTATAATCGTTATGAAATCAGTAACACCTTATTCATTATAAGAGATAACAGATGTTAAATAATTGTAAAGAAGTTCAGAAATGTTAACCTTGCTCAAATTTCTGCTCTATAAGAAAAAAAAGTAGCTAAAAATTTGAAAATTTGAAGGATGGATTCAAATAAGTTTCGAAATACAATCACATTGTATAGCATCACTGTGGATACACTTATCGAAGATAACTGTGGTCCAGTTTCGAAAATGAAATAAGAGATGCTAATTTAATTGACTTTCCTGATGATAATAAGCGTGTCAGATTCTATTTATAGCCTGGGATGGATAAGTTTCAATAGCTTGTCGTTAAAATTAATTGCCAAGGACAGGGTCATTTCTGATATGTAGTGTGAAAGGTCAAGAGGTGGGGTCGAGGTTGGGTAGTAATGGTTGAGATAGGATGAGTGAGAATGAGGTCATGTTTATGCGATCGATAAATGGCCGCATAAGATGGGAAGATATTTATACATTTCTCTTTCTCTTTTCTGTAGTGAGTGAAGCGTTTGGCCAGGATCACACCCGTGTATTCATCATTATTTCGTTCCTTTTTTTCGGGTACAGCTGACATTCTGTACTACTAAGTTACTCCCAAACATTCCCTGCCAATAAGTTGGGTCGATGTCCTTATCTTAAGGTTAAGTGGAAATATTACCGACATTCAGTTTTTCTGACAGAACTGTGGTACCCTTCGTGGCCACTTATGCTTCTTTTCTCTCTCCACTTGCTACCATTTTTATGTTTTACACCATTAAATAAAGGATGTAGTTAATTGAGATTTCCACTGATTATTTTTGTGCATCATTCTATTGGAGTACTAATCAGTATAGTATCTGAGACGTAAAACTCAGTAGAATGTGTATCATGCATTTATCTTCGTTATTCCATTATGCGTGATTTGTGCTGTTCTCTTTCATCCACTATTTTAACTCAGTTATTCAGTGCAAAATTGAGAATTGCTTTTATTTTTATTTCAGAATTTCTCAGCTGCAGAGGTTACTTTTGTTACATATATTCACAGGATTTTCGTGTCTGTAACTTATTGGTTGTTCATTCGACGAAACGAGTAACCGCGAAATGTTTGAAAAATGACATTTTATGAATTGCTCTGCCTAATAATATTTTGGATGTCGAACAGAAATCTTTGCCACTAGGGGTCACTTTTATCTATTTTATAACTGAAGAAAAATGGATAAAAAACGGGCTTCGAGTTCAGTGGAGGAAGAAGCGGGTGTCCTGAAATCAGGCTATGTTACAGCTGCATTTTCTCCTGTTGTAAGTAGTTTTTAAATGTAACATTACGATTACTGTTAAACTAAAATCCCATCGTCATCATTTTTCTCGGAATCATTCATTTAAGAGTTGAATTTCTAAGGCAATTTCACTATCGTCATAAGTATATTGGTCAAAAGCTGCAACTTTAATAAACTTAATCACCAAGTGCCCTTTATGTTCAATACTGAACATAATTCATGATTTTAGTTTATTTGTGCTTTTCATTTTGTTTAACAAAATCAAGGATTATTTTTATCATCCAGCAGGAAGAACACTGGTCTCAGGTTATTCGAATGCAGGTCAGGTAATGCTGGATAAAATAGTTATTAGTTTCTAGAATGATTTTCAGAAAACGAAAAAAGTGTATTACGCGGTATTGGGTCATCGAGCGCTTGAGTTACATGAAAGTGAAAAGAAGTCGCAAAGGAAGAACAGACATCCTCGACATTTGATTGATCTCTCCACGTGTTTCAACATTAATCGGCATGTAAGCTGAATCACTTGTTCGATGTGTGATTTTAGACTTACTACAGCATTACTTTTACATTCCTCAAAAGCTTGTAATTACTGATTAAAAGGAACCAATCTGTATGGATAAGAACTTCACGATGGAAAAAGTTGTAAATATCCCTAGTGACAAAATTTCTCCTTTCATTCTCCAACAAAAATAATTATTTGCAATCTTTTTCTAAGATGAGCTTCTTGCAGATTCTCTTCTTTTAATTAGTAGTTATTTAATATGTGCAGGTTGTCTATTTTGCGAGCAGCAACGTTGAAAATCACTGTACGATACATTGGTATTGTTCAGATGTTGGTTAATTGTTTGATAGAAATTGTGTTAAGGAATAGTGGTGCTAGTAGTTTTCTCTTGCTTCGTTGAAAGGTTACCAAAGACTGGAATATTTTTCACCAAGCATTTTTCTAAAGCCACAAAAAAGAAAAAAACAAGACAAAACCAAAAAGCAAAAACTTTCCACTCTTGTTTCTATTTTCAAAAACAAAACCCGAGAAAGGTGATGGTGAGTTTTAGAAATGGTACTTATTTGAAGAATTTGAGTGTTCACTCGAGCTCTCGTTCACATATTTTACAAAATAAATTTCACTACTACCGTTGTTGACCGTCAGTGAAAATAGAGGTGAAGTGAAATCAATTAAACTTCTATTTTATACTAAAAGGGATTGAATGTACCAGGTTACGTGGTATTTCAACGGAAACAGCAACTTGATTGATTACTTGGACATTAAATTGGTCAGGATTAAATACTGAAGTTTTATTTATTCAGTCTTTGTATATGATCAAAGTATTTTAAAGGGATTTCTTCTAATTAGTCAGGCATTTTCATCTTGCAGCATGTTTCGTTTTTCTGTTCCACTACTTGAAGAAAATCCATTGAGAATCGTTTTCACTGTGTGCGGAATTTGTAGAAGACGCTTAAGAATGTTAGATAGTGGTGGTCATATTAAGTAAAGAAGTAGTGAAGGTTATATAAGTGGATAAGTGGGAATTATAATTATATGTAAGCACTGGTATAGTGTCGGTGCATTATACTGCTATGGTTTTATATAATTCCCAGTCGAAAGGGAAACTTAAAATTCTTCTTTTCTTTATTGCGAAAACCTTTTTTTCCTGAGGATTGGTTATGGTGTTCGCATTTTGAATATTTCAACAAATACAAAAGAATATTAAATTTCTTATAAGGTGTAGAGTATTAGCCATTTAAACAGATGATTGCTGTTTTCAAGGAAAATCTGCATCATTTATCTAGTTGTATAAATCGCCGATTAAAATTTTTTTTTTTTACAGTTCGACGGCCGACTGAAATACTGTGTAGCAATCATGACACCTGATGAAACACTTGTTTTGCGAGCGGAAACTGATGCACTAAGTGATGAATGGTACGATATGTTGATGTCTGCAGTGATACCCGCACGAGCTCTACATCTTGGACGCCCAGTCCTTGCAAATGAGTTTTTCGGTAATTTTTATTCCTATGTTATGTGTTGTTGAATAATATCCTCTCGTATAATCTTGTACTATGGTTCTTCAAAAAGATCGAATCAGTATTCAAACATTACAAATTGACGACTAGCGTCATGCATTTTGTCCAGGAGACTTGTGAATAATTGACTGTGGTAAACAATTACGTCTAACAATGAACGTACTGCATTGAACGTCCAGGCAGTGTTTTATTATGCTGGTAGTCTCATAGATTGATAGAAAGTTAAAAGTTCATGTTTTCAAGCTGCTTCCCTCAAACTTGAAAATAATAAGTACAATATTGGTAGCGGTTTTTATTCTTTTAGTAGATTTATAGTTCTTCAAAATTAGCTTTGTTGGAATAATGTTTCAGAATGTGCTTGGGATGTTACGATGGTTGAACATCCGAAATTCCGGAAGCCAGTTAAATCTTCGGATAAGCTGGTTAATTTATGCACAAAAGATCCATCTTTGCTGGGACCACATAGATTATGTTTTTATCATCATACGATCATTCTCTGTCGACGAGGTATCGAACCGGCATCTTCAGATGACTTATCACAGTCAGGCATCCCGCCATTCAAAGGAAGTGACTTCGTCGAATTTCCCGTAAATTTTAATATTTTTTATTCATTGTAACGAATTATTGATCAAACTAGGAATTACTATTTTTCTTTCCAAATAAAACCTTTGTGTTCAGTTATTTTCCATTGCATAAGGAAATGCATCAACTTGTTAGTCCCAATTAAGGCTTTGTAAACCATTATAAGCAATACTGCTTTTTTGTTTCATTTCTCTATTAGTTTTTCTATCAACAGTTTCATAGTCTGTCATTTGATAAAAAAATGATAAGGTTTATTGAGATAAAACTTATTCAAGTTCGTTGTGTCGTCGTTCATAGCAGCACTTTATTTTCTTGTAACTAAAGTTGCATTCTTTATGTTTGTGTTTGCTGTCAGCTTATGGTTTTCAGCGGCAGTATATGGCAAGTTTTGGTTGCCAGGAGCGGTATTTTTTCATGGTGATGGGTCGGTCATCACCTTCCGGTTCAGGTGAACTGTGGGCACAGTGCGATTGCGAAGAAGTAGCTGCTGATGTTCATAGCAAGTTGAACAAAATCATAGAAGAGGAATGTGAGAAAAAGAAAAAAATGCCAAACGGGTAAGTTTCAGTTTTACGTATTGTTTACTCTATGGAATGCTTATTTCTGAAACCACGTAAGTTCAGATTTCGACTTTATCATCATTGATTGCTAGAGACAAGTTATTATTCCACAGTAGCAGCATTTATTCTGTGTGTGGTAAAGAAAATTCAATATCCTTTATATGGAGAAACACAAATTCATTTGTGGAAAAAGAGATAATTTATTTTTCAGTTTATTTCGACTATCATTTTAGACCCCTACTGCACCTAACTTCTACGTATCAAGCATATCGCGACCGACTTCATACACACAGTGGAGTTCGAAGAACAGGAACCACAGCCTCAAGGTATCCTTGTAAATAGGTAGCTTATAAAGTGTGAAAATAAGTAAATACTAATTTGTTGTTGAAAGTTACCGCCGCGTACTTTTATTTTTTTGCGAAACATGAGTTCATTTGAGCATATTTCAATTTCAAAAAACAGTGTAGTAAATTGTAAGTCTAATATCTGAAAAATAGATGAGTATTAAATTCCTCGAAACTAGTCCCATGTTTTTAGTTTCAGAATATATCTTGGAAATCATAGGTTCTCACGCTTAAAATTTTGTCTCACTGGTTTTAGAAAATTAACCCCTGATGAATTATCGCTGAAAGAACGGCGAGCCCAATTGCGTGGTTATAAATGGGCAGCTGATTCAATTCAGGAAAGAACGCAGGAAGGTTCACTATCACCCAATGTCCCCTCTTTTCTCTGGTTTGATTCAACTACTGCAAGGTACAGTTTTTCCAATAATAGTTATAGAAAATTTGGATATTTTTTGACGGAGAATTGCCAGAAATTAGGTCGACACTATGCCTCACTACTCATCAGTTTTTTGAATTTCTTTTTAGATATTTGAGTAGCGCTATATTTAATTTTATTTTTATATCCACGTGATTTGTTTATGGGATTTATTATCTTCCCACGTTTGATTATTTGACATTTTGGAATTCATTCAGTTTTCTTTTTATTTTTCTGCTTTAAAGACTGAGTCAATTTATGCTTTAGAGAGAAGTGTTTGAAAACTCCACGATCTGGACCGAATTCACTGTCTAGAAGAATTGATCGAACGCGAAGTTTCGAGGCAAAAATGTCACTTGCCTCGTCATCCAGTGCTCCTCGGTTAATTTTGTTTTGCAACTAACGGATTATGATGAGTTTATGCCCCTTCTTTTTTAATCTTAAATTCTTCTACAAAGAAATGGTGCAGACACTTCTCAGTATTTTAGAGCCGAGAGTGAGAAGAACAGCAATAGATCTTCTCCAGCAGAATTACCATTAGAAAGTTTGCAGTGGTTAAGTCTTTCTCAGCATCATTCGCTTGTTTCGTCATCGGCTGCGGAAGAAACCGAGGATAGGCAAGTTTTATCATCATAGTGTCACTCAAAGCAATGCGATGAAATGGTTATTTCAACTTTAATAAATTATTTGTTGTGCAGTTATTGAGATTCCTGCGATAATTCAAGAATATTTTAGGATGAACAAGAAAAGTTTCTTTTTTTTTTTTCGTTTTTCATGCTACTCATCTGTTGCATAATCAGCATAGGTGTATTTTCTACATTTGTTAGTTGAATGGTGAGATGGTGCATAATTCACAGCTTCTTGTATTTTGTTTAATATATACCTTGACAGCTGTTATAATTTACGTATCTGACTTTGGTTAGGTGGTCGGTGAACAGTTTTTTTTAGTTGGGTAAACAATTTTTTTTTCAGCACGTTTTAATGAGTCAGCCCTAATAGTGCTTTGGTTGATATACACAGTCGTGTTGTTACAGTATGTTTGCTCAAGGACATTTATAACCATTTTTTCTGAATATTTTGAATTCAAAAGAAGTTTTACAGTGGTGGTACATTACGAACCGATGCGGAAGAAGTAGTGAATATTGCTAAAACAGGTGTGGAGCGGCAAATTAAAGCAATTATCGAACGGACGCATCCGTCGGTCCCGAAACAGCAGGGCATGTCCCATTCCGAATTTCGCAAAGGTATTTCGACAGCCACTGGGCATTTGGAATGTGATGAACGAGCTGATGGGATGTCATGCTCAATTGCTGGAAGCACGAGTACTAATGACGATTTCTTGCAAACAACACCCGGCGAAAGTATGAATATCTTCGGAATTCTCCCGAAATTAAATAGGCTAAAAGTTAATACTAAAAGGAATAGAATTGTGCAAGAATTTTTCTTTTTCCGTTGCAAATTGTTCTGTATTGCTCTTCACTTGTACCAGTAGTCTCGTTTTAACATTACTGATAAAAGCACTTTTGATTTTCGGCTGATGATTGGAAGTAGTTTGAAGTCTTTCAAAATTTTCACGATATAGGGGATGGAAAAGTGTTTGTTAATTTTCTTGTCGTAGAGAAAAATAGGATATCTTTTTGATAAAAAATCAAAATATTTTATGAGTTTTCTTGCGCAAAAATTCTTCCTCATCATCTTTCATAGTGGAAAATTCATACTCGTAGTTTTTTGGAGTAAGGAATTTTTTCTTTGAAGAGAATTAAATAATTAGCCAATGTATTACTGCAGAGCAACTAACGAATTAGTAAACTTCTAATTTTAGTCTTCAGTATTTTCTTTGTTTTTACTTTGTTAATATTCAGTATCGAAGGATGCATCTGGAGATAATTTAGAATATGCCCCAATGGAAATGAATTCATGGTCATCGGGAAGTGCATCGCATCTTGGCCTGTCAGTAGGTAACTGATTACTTTTTCTTTTCTTTTTTTTTTAATACCCTAAGAAGTTGGATGTGTCACTGGGAATGAAGCGAAAGCTATCAATTCGTTACTTCGTAATAAAATTCACTAAGGTACGAGATAATACACAAATCAGATGTTATGCTCAGTATTGTTTCGAGTGAGGAAGGAGGATGAGAAGAATGGACACAAATAATTGAAAGACTGAAGTGAAGTCTTGACCGGACTTTTTTCAACTGAATACGCCTTTCGTGATAAATTTGTTCATAATATCTGTTTTCCAGGAGAACCACAGTTCAATTTTGAGGAAGTCCGGTCATATGTGTCAGACAGCAGTGATAGCTGCTATTCATCGATGGCAGCAAATGGTGCGCCACGGTAAGTTTCGTACTCCACTGATTCGGTTTATATTAGAAGCATGGAATTATACCTTATTCCATAAAAATATTTATATAGGGCATATTCGTTTGGTGCGTCTCACATTGTACACCAACAGCCGCGACGTTCAGGAAGAAAACTGATGCAACCCGAACATGGATCTCCAGTACCAGATTCCTTGTAAGTGAAAGATCATTGTTACCATTTCGCAATCGATCAGGTTTCGGATGCTTTTATTTTGAATTTTATGTAGTTTATTTTCTTTGTCATGGATAATTGCGTTGCTTTTCTTTTTTTTTTACAATCGTTTCTTTGTAGACGCTGTAGCGCAACTTTACCCCAAAGCGAAGATGTGCATCATTCGAATAAACCGTCACCGTCAACTTGTGCTTCTCAAGAAGATGCTCGAAAGAGGGCTTTTTCTTTGGGCAGCAGCAAATCATGGTTTCAGTATGTTCAATTTCAAACTGGAATATTTATATATTAGTCGGATATTTTAGAAATTACCTGTAAATGTCTTAATGAATAAAATGTAAAATTTGCAGGAAGCCCTTCCGAAAACTGTCGCGTGATTTTATGTCACGTGCACATCGTTTATCGAATACATCTCAAGCATCGTCGACAAGTTCAACGGGTTTATCGCTTGTTCATTCACCAAATTCTTGTTTTTTGCCCGCAACACCTCAAGCATACATTGCTACTGATCCATATCCAGTATCTCGTGGTGAGTTGTGTAGATATTTTTCGTTTCCTGTAGTAACATTTTCTCCTTGATTTTGTCTTGTATTGCTTTCTATTTTGCATTGCACTGATTCATTGTACACTTAAGTTACAATAAATTAATCACAGTAAGCTGGTTTAAAAGAAATCTCTATATAATATCAGCTGAATGACTGTGCTATCTCACGTTGACATGCTACATTCATGCTGTTCAACTCCATGGCTGTGTTAAACTTGAGAAAAAAAAATCTGCGGTGGTGGAGAGTTTTAACAGTGTCACTGCTAGATATTTATATTAATGTTTTAGGAATGTTATGAATTCAAATATTAAACGGCAAACCGCTATTAATTCTAATTTGTTTGCAATGGTTGGAATTTTTGGGAACTCATTTTCAATTCTATAGTTGCTTTTTAAATTAGAATGTGAAAATTCAGTCGTTTCAGTCTTGCAAATGTCACTTTTCTGGCAGCTAATTCAGTTTTAGAATTCGAGTTTTTCCTGTTCAGTCAATAACAACATAATATTGTCTGGTAGTTTTAACCTTTTCATTTCTAGTCTTTTGAAACTGTGATAGAAATTTCAGTTCGATCAGGAAGTATAGGTTCGGGACTTTCAACCCCATATTCAAAACGCTGTGTGAATAACGATCCTTCGGGTGATCACGTCCCAGTGGATTTCGGTGGAGGTGTCTTATCACTGGGCAAATCAGGGAGTGGTTCATTACATAGCGCTGATAGCCCTTCAAGGTACAAGTCTCGATTTACTTGGTTGATCCACTGTAACCAGAGCACGTGTGCAGCTTTTATAATTAGGGAGTTGATTTCATTAAAAAGTTAATGATTTTTAATTGTTCTATCCTATTGATCTAGTTTTTATTTGTTCCTTTATTCTCGTCTTTCAAGATCCCGAACTTCATCATTCGGTTGTGGACAGCGGTGTTATGGACTGCGTGATGCGAATGATTTAGTCCTACATGTAACGGACGCAGAAAGTGAATATGTTTCTGCACTTCCATCACGACGTGCATATGAACGATTCAAGGAACAGCGTTAGTTTATGATTGTGATTTCGTTACAAAGAAGTTTTTCTAATTCATTAATTTGATACTGGGTATAAATTGTAAACTGGAGAAAAGTTATTATGGCCAATGAATTATGAAGTTTATATAGGACGTTTTTTAGGGTCATAATGCCTAAAGGCATAATCTTGATAGTAAATTTTGCAAACAGTTATTACTTTCGATTTCAGTCCTTCACTAAATACGCTCTTGGTGAAGTACTTTTTTAATCTTATTTGCATAAGAAAGAAAATGACAAAGTTATGAGTATATTTCTAAAGGAAAAGTTAAAAGTTTGTGAGTAGTGGTGAAATGTTGCATTTTTTTTTGGTATTCAGAATTATTTATTAGATTCACTTTTGTAAATATTTTAGTTTATAAGAGGTTATGGGGTATTGTTTGACTGACTAGGATTCAAGAGTTTTTAAGATAAAGGTAATTTTAGACAGTAGTTCAGTATATGTATCAAGTGCATTTGATGAAGCAGACGATTATGTTGTAAGGGATCCGGCAAACGCAGCAGATTTTCATATCAGTTCACCACATGTTAGCCATGAAGGACAGCTAGGTACCAACAACTATCCCGATGCTCGTAGTTCTCAGATTTTCGAAACAATACAAGAGAGTTTATCAGGAAGATCGTCTCCCGCAAAGTTTGTTTAGTCTTTATAATTTGTTGTAATGTCAATACTTTAGACACACGCATGTCAGTTTTGATTCTAAATCTTCAATGCAGTTCCCTTTTAGCCATTTCCCACTTTTTATTCTTTTTTTTTT
>PQVD01001519.1:8543-22062 GCA_003012265.1 Setaria equina
ATGAAAATTTCATAGCTTTTATCGTTTCAGAACTATCGCTGGCAAATGAAGGGATGGACAGCATTAAACTAAATAAAGCATTAAACTTCACGAATTCATTGTGAATTCCAGTTGAAAAAAGTTCTTGCATCAGTTCCTCCTCATAATGAGTATAAAAAAGATTCTACTTACAAATTACGTCAATAACAAATATTGGAATTTGGAAATTACGTCTTCTGCACTGAGCAGATGAAAGTTCTGATTCGTTGAGCTCATCTATTTCCAGTAATACTGTTTCAGTACCATCATCGTTCCTCAGGATTTGAACATTATCAACTTTTTCGATATCTGAAATGTTATTTGTCAATCTATGAAAGAGAAGTCAAATTTTTTTTCGTTTCAGAATCACAGTTGAAAATGGGCGGAATTTCTCAAAAAAAAAAAAAGAGAAGGAAATTTTGAAGTCCCACCAACATCAGGTCCGTTCAAACTCAAGATTAGATAATACTCCTGATCGTCTCCAACAATCACTTGACCAACTGTGCTTTCCTCAATCAATTCTGTTTCTTCAACCTGAAAAAACAAAACAAAACCTCTTGACAATTAATTTTTGACTTATAATTTTAAGGCATCTTGTTTCTACCAGCGATCAAATAATTTAATATAATAATCATGTTATTAATCAAACAGCATAACTTCACATAATATATAAATCACCTCAAAGAAACCGTATAAGTTTCTCAAAAATGAAACCTATTTATTTCAATAAGCAAAATAATTTTACAAGTTACAAGGAAATTTGCTTTGTTTCCTGCAATCCATACCGTCTAAGAAAAGGGAAAAAAGGAAAAAAAGATAAGCAAACAGTCAAAATTAAGAAAAATGACCCGCAATCCTCATAAAGTAAGACTTTCTTAAACATTCCAAAAATATCTCCACCTCGACATTTTCTTGTGAAGTATAAATATTTGCATCGACAGCTTTTGAAATACCATTCGCTTTCTGTACTCCTCGCAGTTCGTCCGATAACTGGCTATCTTTTTTACAATGAGCTTCATCTAAAAACAGAGGGGTATTATTCACTTCATAAATGAATAATTTCAGCGACTACATTTATTTTTCCAGTCAGTATAGTCCAAACTTTACATATAGCTTTACAGAGCACTTCATCATGAAAAGTAAATTAAACTAGCAACTAAATAAATAGAAAGATTTTGTTGTCCTATAGCGAAGCTGAATTTATCTCTTACTGTAACGGCGCAAGAAGATTATAGCAAACACACAAATAATTAGGTGTGATTTTGTCTATTAGGAAAAAAAAATTAAGAAATGAAATTACCTGGAAAACAAAAGTAACAATAAAATAAAAATTACTAACAAATTCAAAACGAAGGTTAAATCATATGTTGGAAATGATAATTTCGTGCGAAAAAATAACTACAGAGCAAGAAATCCTGAGAAGAAGAAAATTACCCAATGAAGCGTTGATCATTTTTGGTCAGCCTTTCTCTCGAAATTAATGTGATAGTTTTTCAATAATTTCACTTTAACAATATATTTCCTGCAATTTTTGCTCCCAAATTTGTGTGAAATTTATTCTCACAAACTTCTTCTATTCCAGCGATAATATTAATACGGTCATTAACTACCAGTTTAGCTATATAAATAAGACTATTAACTATTATATTGGCTTATATAAGGCTTTACATAAGCCTACAGTTAAATCGATAGTAAAGTTATTTGATTGATACAAAACTGATACAGCACTAACTCTATGCTTCGTATATTTCGTGTTGAAAAATAAGAAGAAACATTTTATTAATATTTTTAAATGGTATACGTACATGCTAACCAACCTCCCACCCCATCTTAACTTCCAATAATTATGTCGAGCCAACCAGTAACATAACAGCCGCTATGTATTTGGTATGAAACATTATATCCTGTCATTTTATTTGGCTAAGCAGATTTTGTGAGACTGATTGTTTCGTAGACGAGATTTCGTAAATACTAGAGGATTATTAATAAAGCCTTAATTAGTTGAGAATGAAGTACTTACTGATGGAAATGCCAAGCAAAGACTAGACGATTTAACGGATAGCGTCGTATGTTATAAGGACAGCGTAGTGCTGGAGGAAATTTTACTTTAATAAGAGTGAATTTTAAGTTACCGTTTTTTAATTACTTGCTTGTTCATTCAAATCTAAGTAAATTAGGAAGAGATGTATTCAAAAGTTTTTGTCTGTTAAGGAATGAGAGGTGAGACAGGAAGAAGAGTGAAAATGAAAAATTGAAGACTTTTAAACGACTTTATTTATTATCAGTAAATAGATAAACATATTATATTATATCTATTGTTTGCCAGGAATGCGTATGATTGATTCAAAATCTCAATAATGTTAAGCTCTAGTTCATTTATCAAATATCAAGGACCGCAACTGAGAATTCAAGGATATAATCAGGTTAGTTCATGCTAGATCATGATTTAGAACCATGGGTCAAACTTAAAGAATCAAAATTGGGTTGATGTTGTTAATTGATGGAGTTTACCTTGGATGCATCTGGACTTTCTAATGCATACTTCTTGTGCTGAATTTTTTTTTTCTAAAATAAGCTTCCCGAACTGTTCATTTATTTAAATTCTCCCTCCCAGTGATTGTTTTATATTTGCTAATGGCCAATGTCGACATCACTGTCAAACTTTCTTTTTACATATGAACCAAAAAATTATCGGGTTAAATGAAATATATTTGGTGGGAATTAGCTAATCAATCTTAATTGTTAGGAAATTTTGATGTGGTTGGTTAAATTTGTTAATTAATTTTAATTAGTTAATGTACAGAATTTTCTATACAAATTAATTGTAGTGAATATTTTGTCCATCATCAGTACCACGTTGTGCAACTTTATTTACAACATATTTCTCTTCTGTGGAAAACACTTCTTCAATGATATGTGCACCAGCTGCCGAGCGCAACAAACAGCCAATATTGGATATTCTTAAGCAATATATCGATAGTAAACCACGTACTGTATGTATTTGCGGTTACTTTTATCTGCAAAAAAAATTTGGTTCATATTTCATCCAAAAATGTTCATTGCAGCTTCAAAAAATAAAGCCCAGTCTTTATGGGCTGATTTTTCGATGATTTTCTAGATCTTTAAAATCCAATTAATCCGTCAATCTTTGAAAAGTCTTTTTCTTCTAGTTACTAGAGATTGCATCTGGTAGTGGCCAGCATGTTTGTCACTTCGCACCGCATTTCCCGAAAGTGTTGTTTCAACCATCTGATATGGATGATTGTTCCTTAAAATCCATAAATCTCCATATCGATCATCTCAAGGTTTCCTCATATGTCGTTTTTCTGAAGGATAAAATTACTTTTAAAATTAGTTTATAATGTTCATTGAACTTCTGTCAATTTATTAATATGTATGTTGAAATAGATGTGTTTCTTCAACTTCATGAATGAAAGTTTCCACACCAAGTATGATCCATTTGTATGTTAGTGTAATATTGTAACTTTGTTGTTTATTTATATTATTAATAAAAACCCGTAAGTGAACAATTTGTTAATAATTTGGTCTATGAGGTATGAAATATATTACAGGATACAGGATGTATTTTGTGTTTTCCTGTTTTCACCATTAGGTTTTTGCTTTGCACACATGAATATTTGAGGTATTTCACACTTTTTTAGTTACCCAATGTCAAAAAGGCTTTAAATCTTGATGTTCGAGAAGATATTAGCAAGTGGAAGTTACCCAGTGAGTTCCAGCCGAAATGTATCAATTATCTTTTGAACATCAATATGATACACATCAGTTCCGATGCTGCTGTTGATGCATTATTCAAAGTCAGCATCATTTTTTTATAACTTGTTCATCTTAAGATTTGCCATCCATGTATTATCTCAATTAAATGAGCAGGCTTTGGTGAAAATATATTTTGATGTGATAACATTTTAACTCAAGAAGAGCATAATTCCAGGTTGCTGGATTGTTACTGACAGAGGAGGATGGTTTGTTGTTCACCTACGGTCCTTATGCAGTGGACGGTAAAATAACTCCACAAAGCAATGTTGATTTCCATCGGTCACTTCGTCTCATCAATCCTGAGTGGGGCTTACGGGACATTAGCTTCTTGAAAGAGGTATCATTGTTCATTTTTCTACAAGGAAATAGTTAAGATTGTTCTCTGCAAAGGATGAGACGAGAGGAAGGAAAAAATCTGACTTTCTTTTTTCCTGATGATAATCTGACATTCCAACCTTTCTTTGCATTTTGAAGGTTTTGGAATTAGCAGTGGTGTCATTCACTTCAACGTCATTTTCTTAATTTAAAATAGGAAGAAAAATTATGGAAAGCGTGTTTTAAATAAGCTTTTAATGTGTTTATATGTTTGTCATTGTTTTGTGCCGCAACGACCAACAAATTAAATTTCAAAGGCCATACTTTTTTGCAGAAAGCTGCTGCTAATGGATTGCATTTGCAAAAAGTACACGAAATGCCTGCTAATAACAAGATGATAATTTTTGGGCGACAGCACAGACTGTCACACTGTGCTACGAAGGATTCAGATGACTAAAGTCATGTAGTTATTCGCAGAATTAATATAGAAGAGGTCTTTTCATGGAGTGCAAATGATTTGAGAGTTTATTAAGGAGAATCATCTATTTATGTTACTTTTATTTACAAGCATCTGGATAGCAATATATTTTGAATATGTCTAAGTAAAACATTCGTCCCTAATATTAGCAGTTATACGAAGGTGACATACCTTTAAAGTTTTGAATAAACTATGTGAATGAAAAGAGGTGTTCAGCCTTCACCGATATTTTAATTGATTAGTCAGTAATAAACGAGGTTCAATGAATCATATTCTCGGTGAAGGGTGTGGGTTTCAAAGCACCCGATTTAATCGACAGTTAAAATTTAGGTCCACTTGTTCCAAGAAGAATCGTGAAGTGTTATGAAAAAATCAATGATGGCATCTTATAGAAGTGTTTGAGGTAGGTGGGAAATCGAGGTTTGCGTGAGATTCAAAATTTCACTTCGTTTCTGTCGGAAAGTTCATATATAAAAAGCTGCACGGTACTTTGAAAGCTGTAAAAGTTTGCGTGGGATCGAAATTTTCAATTTGTTTAAAGCAAAGGTTCCTATTTATGGTTTTAGTGTATGTTTTTCGTTTACCCGCAGCAGAGGTAAGTGAGTCTGATTTTGACTATAACGAAGCAATATTTATGTTTAATTTCTTGTGCTAAAATCTTTTTTAGAAAATTAAAAATTTCGTGAAAGATTACTGTATTAGGGTGTTACATACAGTACATAAAAAATTGTATCTGAATTTATTCTTTTTTTATCAGTAATGCTTAATGTTGAATAGTGTGAAATGGCAAAAATTAATGAACGAGTACGTCAGATGTGATATAATTATCGATGAGGCTGATTTCTCCATGATGCATTCCTCGCATTTATTTTCTCTGCTCTAATCACGATTAATTCTTTCAATATTATGGGTCAATAATACCAAAATTCTGTTAACATTTTTTCTAGATTTTAATGGCGAACTCACAAAATAATGCTACACGATTCGAGGTAATCAAGCAACGGCTTAACAAGAAATGGCGATGTGATGATGGTGGGACTACAAGCTCACGTATATGTTTTGATATTGTTGCTGTTTGCTATCTTTACAGTCACAATTGTTTTTCTTTTTTTTAGGGAAAGATTATTGGAAATTTTAATGCTTATTATTTGTTNNNNTTGTTTTCCTTTCGGCGTTAGAATTTTTCTCTTTTAACTTTATAACCGCTAGAAGAGCATCAACGTGTGATTTCTTTGAGGTTCAAAATGCATTTCGATGCTCTCTAAACATGACACCTACTACCTTCCGATGTAATTTAGTATGGGGGGATTTTGCTAAATTTTTTTTAGAAATGAAAATCATTTGGTGAATTTTGCAGTGAGTTTTTAATTTTTTTGTTCTTTTTTTAGTATTAACGGAACGGAGTGGAATGCGCATGGCTTGTGACCAAAATTACGTTTATGTAATTGGTGGTTTCTCACCTTTTGATGAGACTATGTTATCAGAGGTATGTTATTAACAAAATTACTAACTAAGCTATAAAGTAATGATTAATTCTTTTGGTGCTAAAGGGTTTTAAATTCGTTATGTAATAATTCATGCTTTATCCTGATGGTAAACATATAATTAGTTTGGAGAAAGATGGCCTAATTGCGCTGTATTAATTGATTCGAATGGAATAAAGATTGCCTGGGACAAGTAAACCCAACATAGCATCTAACTGTCAATAATACAGCATCCATCACACTATAAGTTTTGCGATGCTTGATTTTCCTGATGAATAGGTTAAGGAATAACACTAAGTTGAGGGATGTTACAAATCAGAAGAAAATAAGTGGAATGGTGTTGGTCGAATGAATATGATAGCTTGAACTCATTTGGACGAATTATGTTGCATTACTGTTATATTCCTTGCTTTGTTGTGGTAATTTGTAGTTCCTTGAATACGGAAATAAATTCAGGAAGTGTGGTGTTTCAATGTTCTAACAGATAACTGGGAATTGTTACATATACCGCCAGAAGATTTTCCAGAGGAAATGGCATCGTTTGCAGGTAATATTTTGTGAATCACAGATTTGCATTTGCTGTGTTTAGGTTAACATTTCCTGTTGTGATTGGCAAAAGCAGATAATGTTAATATTATATTACCAAACTTTTTATTGCTCAGTAATTTTCCTTAAACTTTCCAGGTTGTTTTTTCGGTGATCCGGTATTATCCGAATTTTATATGTTTGGTGGAACCGCAGTACCATTCGGTACAAGAGCTTCCAATTCAGTTAACTTACTGAAACGTTTAAAAAATGGAAGGTTTGCTTGGAAACGATTGAAAACTGCTGGTGATATTCCCATTAAACAATATGGTTCCGTAAGTGTTTTCATACCTATTTTTCCTGAAATTATTTGTAATATCATTCGTGAAATGCAGCATTGTCCCAATCAGGTTTTGCAAGTTAAACCAGTCTGTTGTTCCAAATAGGTTTTAAATATTAAAAAAAAAAAGGAATTGGAGATTTTTAGAACCTCAGTATTTAGATTTTCAAGCTAAAGTAGGTTGAATAGTTAATTTAAAGTGAAGCAAAAGCACAGAACGATTTTAACATTTTTGAAATTGAAAGACACAAAATTCTTTTGTGTGACATAATCTTTATACAGCTCTCTGAATTTCAGTTATTGCCTGTTTTTGTCTTAGTTTTAATTCCTGCTATTATACTGAGAACTTTTTCTTTCCAGTGTCTTGTATATTATGACAAAAAACTGTATCTGTTTGGTGGAACAACTGGTTGGGAATATAATTTAGAAGTTCGTAGCCTGGAGCCTGTATTTAATGGTAAAGAAGAACAAAGTGCAGATCGGTTGGAACCAATTCAATGGGAATGGACGTTGCTTCATGTAATAAGTTTTATGCCTTCTCTATAAGCGCAGTTTTATTTTTTTTTTTTTATTTTCGTTCAAGAATTTGAGATTTCAAAAGCATCGGATATCATTGAAGGATGGATCAGGTGTCACTGGCCGATATAGACATGAAGCTGTACTTGTTAACAATGAAGTAGTACTTATAGGTGGTGGCACTCCGGAATGGACTTCATCTTTAGAAGAGGTTTGCCTTGAATTTTAGAATTAAAGTTTAGGCTTGAATTCATTTCTTAAGGGTTTATGGTTTTAGTGGTTTAAGCATAAAGATTTTGAATTGAATTCTCTTTAATTTTAAAAAGAATATTTGAGACTTGTGACATTTCGTCTAAAAGTTGTTCTTGAGTTAGTTAAATTGCATTGAGATGTGCATTTTACTTGTCAGTTTTCAGTTATTGGTTTTCAATATATCTGAAAATAAATTTCGTACTCAAATTACTCTACCAGATAGCGAATACGGATATCCAGTGGTATATTTTGTTTTTTTCATATTGATATATATATATAAGTATTTAAAGATTTCAAGAAACAAAAGCAGCTTGAAACCTGAGCATTAAATTGTGGCTGCAAATGATTATTTTGATCATTTTAACAGTTTTGGAATTCATTTATATAAAATACTTGTTTCTCACTTGTGTTTTTATGTTCTAATTTTGAGAGTCGACTATATCATGGTTGTGTACAATTTGGCAACTATGCCTACATTCTTGGTGGTTGTACGGAAAAGTCAGTGATACGTGATTTAGTCGACCAGATAGTTCTGGTATTTTTTTAAGTAAAGTATCTAATTTGCATTTGTTTGGTATTTACTGATGATTGTTCAAATAATGTGTTTTTACATAATTTTGAAGAAAACTTTAAACATCTCAATTAATAATTAATGATAGATTATTATATAACTTTTCAAGAAAGTGATTAGGCTTATTACCTCAAGTTGTGTGCAAACTTGTACCAGCTAGGCTAGTTACAGTTAAAATCTGATGAAGAATTGTTATAGCGTCCCAAATTACTTCGAGACTGCTGGCAACTCGATCTAAAAAACTGGCGCTGGAAATGGTTACCTTGCCTGTTGAATCAACAACTATGTTTTCATGCAGCTACCGTTACCCCAGTATGTGCAGTTATTCTATAATAATATCATTGATCATTCTAAGAACAAAACTACTGTGACATTGTTTGTGTGCGTGCAAAATTCCATTTGGATCTCAAAGCATTACTACTGCCCATGTTTATCGAATAGTTTAATCACTTTGGAGGAGATTAAATCAGATTTCCTTTATTTCATAAAGCATATGGACCTATTTCTAAAGTTCTTTTATGTGAGGAAAAATTGAAAAAAAAAATGTTAAGATAAAGTCTTCAGATCTGGATAGATGTGAAGTTTCTGGTGAAAAGATGTTTTTAAAATAAGCAGGGCAGTTCTAGCATAAAATAGAACCATATTTCATTAAGAAAATGATCATTTGCAGGAAGGTTGCATTTATGTTTTTGGTGGTACCACGGACGAAAGGTTCGAAAAACGAACAAATATGTTACAGAGATGTTGGATTAAGCCGCCAAGCTTGTTTTATATTACTGCTCGAGCTTTGATTAAAGCATATCCTTTTCTTTCTGAACGTTTTCGTAACATAACTATAACAAATATTTTGAATTGCTTGTCTTCTTTACTCAGTTAAAGTTTGTCTCATCCATCCACATCAAGTTCAACAATGCATTAGTGCAAAGATAATTATCCTATAAGAAATTTAAGTTTAACGATGTTAATGCAACCAATTTCTGGATCTTCACTTTTTCCGTCTGTAAATGCCCTGTATGATTTGGATGGAGAAGCATATCCATGTAAAGCAGAATACATATGTATAATTTTAAGTACTGCTTCTGATTAAGCTCTAAATTATTCAATAAATTATTCATTCATTTTCCTTACATAGTTATAGACAATTTACTAACTATCTCAGAAAGGGGCATAGCTTGAAATCTATCGCTTTGTGCAAGTGTATATCCATTGTCATTCATTTCCTTCATGGACACACTTAAGAATATATCGAAGGTATTTATAGTCGGGTAATTTTGACTTCATTGTTTTCGTCATCGTTCGCTGTTGGATTTGATAGTGTAAAATTATTAGTTTGAGGTGTGCAGTTTTTCGTTAGTTCCATAAATGTACGGCAGAGTGGGTTTTCCAACTGATCTAAAATGAAAAAATACTTTTGGTACCGTTATGATGTTTTATAATGGATTTCAAAGTCTGCAAAACCTAAGTAAGGTTTCGGTAGAACAGCAAAGCATACAAAAACTTTCTAAACATGCTTCTTACAGTGCGATGGTGTTACATCCATATTCGTGAAATTTTCCATATCAACAACATTTCTTAAATCGTTACATACCGATAACGTTCTCTTCATTGGCCTATAGTTGGATATGATGATAAGTTTTTACTTAGGTTAACATGCCATTAACAGATGTATTCGCCAAGAATTTCAAATATCGTACCTCTTCCACAAAAATATTTATGAACAGAAAACTTTTACTAATTTTAAATATTCAACGTGTCTAAGTATAAATCTTTAGATTTTAAGTGTAAAGTAGTATATAAATTTTAAGTATAAATGTTTAAAAATACACAATGCCTAAAATCCACTTAATCATTTGACATTGTTTTATTACAATGACTATGACGGATCTTTAATAACTTCCTATCTTAAATTTATTCCCGACTTAATAGTTATTGAAGAACCACAAGGAAAAGGAAAAGGAAAGGAAAGGATTTGAACCTATTCATATTTTTGTTGTTTCTCCTAGCTTATAGTAATTCTTATGATCTATTTTTGCTTTTACTAAAATTTAACAAAAATTTGTTATAATCAGCCATAATTGGCTAAAATGCAAATCAGCTGTGGTATTTGATACGAATGAAAATTTCCCATTAAACTTTGTCCAACTGTTAATTTTAGATTTGAAACGAAATGGATAAATGAATGGTAATTAAAATAATTAGTTGAAAGAATAAACAGTGCATATGGAGGATTAGAGTTAATAATAAATGAACTGTAGTATTCAGTATCAGAACTTTTTATGATAAACTGTACAAGTTTAACTAATAATCGTTTACCGTAATGATTTTGATTCCAATTTATTGTTTCTTGTAATGCCACACTTATGCCAAAAGATATCAGGCCTCACTTCAGGTGCACAGTCATAATTATCAACGATGCATAAACCTGTCTGAAATATTTTCATTTGAAGAAATTTTGTTTTTTCGAAAAATCTTCAATGCTAACACTACTGCATCATTCTACGTGACACTAATTATTGATTCGAAAAAGCTCACTCTAATTTTACTAGTTTAAGGAAGGTAAGTCTAATTAGGAGAAAGTTGCTACTTTATTTTAATTACTATTGTTTGATGAGATAATCATTTTTGTGAAACGACTTGATGTTGATTGAAGGTGCAGAGTATCATGATATTGTATGTTGTTAACTAAACAACAAAGCATCTGGATAGCCAAAAAATTATGAACTAATTCAAAACTGACCTAATTGAACTAATTCAGAACTAATCTAGTTGAGTTAATTTAAAATTTCTATAAAAGTTTCATAAATCTGATAAAGAAATCTTACAGCAATGTTTTTATCGATAAGATAATTGCATTCAAAGTCATCGTCGTCATCACCAAATGGATTTAGCAAAGCTTGCGCAACTTTGAGCCAACCAATAAAAAACACAAATTGTATCATTGTCATTACAGGTACCACTAGGTCAATCTGTAATAACTTGACCCTTTCTGCTTAATAAGCATTTACAATAGAATTGTAAAGAATTAATTATCAAAAATGTAAAATTATTAATAGGTAAATTTGTTTTTCTCTTACATGAAAATTGTTGAGAAACAAATTGAAATTAAAAATTCACACAAGCATTTACTTACCTTCTGAATTACTTATGCTTTCAGGAAAATCTTTATTTTGTAAGTAAATTTTAATAGCTCATATTACTTTTTCAAATTACAATTCTCATTAATTTATTACTGTTCAGAAATGGAAAAGTATTTTGAAATAACAATATATTCATCATTTTTTTATTATTTAATAATATTCATCATCCAAAAAGTTGGCTATAAGTTTTAAAAATTTAATTCAATTTTAGAAGCAAAATTAACAAAACTAACATCACTTAACAGTGCATCATTGGTAACGATGAATTGTCGACTGATAAGGCATACAAAGAAATAAACATAAACAGCCAAAAATACAACCTTAATTTTGTTTCATCAGATAAATTATTGCTTAAATGATGCTATAAAGGAAATACCGTTTGTCCGGTAAATAAACCTTCACGTGCCTGATCTTTACTTGATTATAAGCTTTACCTGCCTAACACTTTTCCCCTCCGGTAATAGGGCCCCCACGTAGCTCATATCGTTTATGCTATTTAAAATTTTCTAAAAGTTAAAAATAAATGAAGTTTCAGAACTATCTGATGATAATTTACTTTAAAAAAAAAAAANNTAAAATAAAAAAAAAAATAAAAAAAATATTAAATAAAAATTAAAATAAAAATTAAGTTAAAAAATAAAAAAAAAAAATAGAAAAAAAAAAAAAAAAAAAAAAAAAAAAAAAAAAAAAAAAAAAGGGAAAAAGAAAGGAAGAAAGGATTAGTTAAAAACTTCATGAACTTATGAATGACCAGTAAATAGGCCTATGAAATAGGGGATAAATTGGAATTATACTTGTGAATAGACCAGCGGTATAGGTACCCATTCGTAGTTGCATAAAAGTTGCAAACTGTAACGAAATTTGTCAATTTCCTGAAAATCAATTTAAATATTTCGAAAAAATTTAAGAAAGAAAAAGTGAAATTTTAAAATTGGAAATTAAAATTAATTAATAATTAAGAACTGGAATGTTTATAGCAAGAAAATTTTTTCTTTTTACATTGCATAATTTCCAGTGTATTAAATCTGAACTGATTGTTTCTTCATTTCGTGCTTCCAATGCAATAGCATAAATCCATCGCATTGGTGCCCAGTATTTGTTATATTGAAGCTTAATTGACTCTAGCTTTTCCTTTTCTTCCTCCAAAAGAATTCCTATAAAAAGCCATCCGATCTTTCAATAATTATTATCATTTTTAATATACGTATGCAACATATTTACGTAATTTACGCCATTTTTGACGTCTTTTTAAGATATTTGCGTGGTAATATATTTTCATTTAAGTAGCAAAATTTATGAAAGATGGCAATATTCCATAAATACAAGTGTTGTCATAACTGAAAATTTTTATCAAACTTCTCTGATCAAACGTGATTTATCACTGATAAGCTAAAACCGACACTAATGCTCTACGTGAAAAGCTGAAACATACCCGCGTCAACCATGCTCTCAATGGTTGGAAAACGTTTTCGTACTCGAATACTAATATCACGAAATACAAAAACTTGCGTAAGATAAAGATAACGAATTAATGTTTGACGGAACCATTTTGCTTTTTCATCCTTCCCATGAATGTAATTGGTAATTACTAATGCGTACCTGTAATATTTACGCTTCATTAATTATTTACAAAACAAGACTTTTTTTTTCACTTATCTACTAGCAGCTATAAAAAAAAAAAAAACCTTTAATAATTTAAAAAAAAAAAAAAATAAAAAAAAAAGAAAATTTACGATTCGATATAGCCCATATTAACGAAAATATGAGACCATCGTGATAATATCGTATCAACAAAGAAGCCAAGAATAAAAGTTGTTGGTATGTACTCCAGTCGTGTATCAAAATAATAAGCTAAATTTCCGAAAGTGCTGAAATAAAATAAATTAGAAAATTTGCAAAAGATGATAAAAAGGAAGTAAAAAAAGAATTAATTTATCCTTTAATTCTTTTTATTAATAAAGAAATGATCATGAATGAATGAAATTTGTAAATTTTCAATAAATTTAATTAATGCATTATAATATCTAATGTTATCAGATAAGCCAAGAGAGATAGTAAAGCTAAGTACATTTTCTGTTGAGCACTAAGAACTGATCGATAAATCAA
>PQVD01001522.1:0-10025 GCA_003012265.1 Setaria equina
TTTCTTAAGAATGCTAGAATCGGTGAAGATTTAACAAAAAACCGTTAACTAACATCAGTATTGGGAAGACAGCAGAAGACAGAAACTTTCTTTAGATGCTTTAATTTTTCGTGTTTAGAGAGCAATCTGTAGCTACTACATTTTGTGCTTACACATGAATAGACACAATTTGTAAAAGGTGTTGACTCACTTTTGATTGTTCAAAGAAATATTATTTTTAGTTTTGTAGTTACTGTAATATCGAAAAGAATACAACTACCATACTACATTTATTATATCTTGACAAATCTCTATTAATGCTTCATTGCTTAAAATTACTTTAATGAATACTTTTTTTTTTCAATTTAAAGCTTAATAAAAAGTAATATTTTTCTTTTGCTTTTTTTAACTGTACAGTCAGTTCTGCTATATGTAATACGCATTTTTTACTTTCAAACACTCAAACATAATGGATGACAATTAAGCACTACCTAAGAGCCAAATCAAATAGGCACGAATGACTTACTAATATGATTATCATAAGCGATGATTAAAGTGTTTTTCTAAAACAATAAAGTTCTTCACGTCAGCTACAATGCGATTTTGGTTGAAATGGAATAATCGAAAATGTTGCATCTCTATCGGCTAGTTTATGAATTTCCTTTGTTTTCAAAATTTGAGTGATAAGCTTTATAATAATTTCAAGCATTTCATTTTTCTAGCACAGGAAAATAAAGTGCAAATTAGGCACTTGATCAAAATCCTATTAAATTTTATCAGTTTAAAGAATGATGAAAAGGGCTATTTTACTTCAGATAATCCTTTACTGTAAAGATATAGATGTAATTATGTTGCATTCCTTTACATAACAGTAAACATCATCGAAATCAACTAAAGGGAGCTATGGCATAAAGGAGTCCTCTTAAAAAACAGATATCATTAGCTAGATGAATATTACCAACAAAAATTCATTAATACGGACCTTCATTTATACACTGTAATGTTTGAAAGCAGTGAAACCACCTTTACTATTTTCATTTCCACATCTACTTTCACTTAATCTCACTGTTATCACAGAAAATACAATTGGACAAGAAAAAACCATATAATAAAAACATAATACAACTTTATACAACTTCACAAAATCAATTACTGACAAATGGAACATTCCAGTCAATTACTTTTCTTTTATAAAAAAATTTTCCAGTCGGCTCGTTGCCTTCCAGTGTTGCTAAATATATCGGTGTGTCAGCACCCTCCTCAATTGTTAGCGGTCCGAGATTACTTGTCATGTCGGTATTAACGTATCCGGGGTGACACTGCAAAAATTTCCGTTCATTTGGACAAGGAGTTAAGAGTTACCAATGAGATGAAACTAAAAATATCACAGAAAGGAATTATCAGGTCTAGATAGAAAAAAAATCGTCTCAAACTATTCATCTTCTGGAGAATATACAGAAAAATTTACTGACCGCATTTACCAAGATGTTCCGAGGTTTCAGCTCCTTTGCTTGAATGAATGTTAATGCTATCTGCGCAGCTTTCGACACTTTGTATGCCGAAGGAGGAAAGCCATTTTCTTTGCGTTTATTTTCAACGCAAGCCCTGGAACGAAATCAGCAAGATATTTTTTTCAAATTGATCTTTCTTTTTCATCAATTTAATTCTTCCTTTTTACTTCCCCTTTACACTTAATTATGAGACTGTGGTCCAAATGAGACAACTACTATTACTTAAAACTTTACTTAATGTAGTCATGAGTGAATTTGTCGATATCAGCAACAGTTAACGAAGGACTGGTAAGCTTTGCAATAATTTCATCGCTATAACGTCCAGCTATGATGCCTTCTGAGCTGCTTACGTTAATCACTCTGAAAAAGAATTATGTCAAACCCGAGAAAATGAAGAACTAATATAGTTAAATTATAAAACAAAATGAAAAGCTTAACGATTACAATTGCATCAATACTGAAAAAAGTTACCTTCCACCATCTCGAATCAAGGGAAACAATATATCCGAAACTTGTTTAGTACCTTCGTAATTGGTACCTATTGTTATACGAGCCTGCTCTTCTGGTGGTTCTGTTGCTGCATGCTAAATTACCCTCGATAAATCCGGTGAACCTCTTGCTTTTAAAAGCACCACTCATATTTTTTGCAACTAAACCACTTTAAAATACACATAACCTATATGCAAGCATGGTAGACGACATACTGCAATATAATTCTATTTTTGTAGTCATATGATTCAATTCATGAACAAAAATCACCGTAGAAAATGTTACTTTGAAAGCAATCCCTGCATTATTGACCAGTACATCCAAACCACCGTGCTCTTTTTTTAAATAGGAAGCGAAATTCTCGCAACTGTTACGACTGGTGATGTCTAGCTGATGAAAACGAATTTCAGAGTGACGCTTACCGCCTAACTCTCTGATAAGTTTGTCCAACGATTCAGTGCCTAACTTATCATTTCTCGCTGTAAAAAAAAAGTATAGAAATGGTGCAACTCCTGATTACACTGAATTAGGTGTCGAAAAAAAAAATAAGATTTTCGACAATTACAGCAGGAAATGTGCAACTGGAGGAAAAAAAATCCATAATATAGGTGCGGAAAATTATTCATGTGTCATCTTGTTTCCTCCGCTGGTAATTTACAAAAATTTGTAAATATCTGTTGTAAAATGAGTCCAAATTATGCAAACAATACTGGTAAGGCAAATGAGTCAAGTTATACAAATAATACCGGTAAGGTAAATGATTCCACCGTGCACTTTCTCAGCAAGACCTTTTACGATCCCATAACCAATCCCTTTGTTTGCTCCAGTCACCTACGAAAAAACGACAAATAGCGGATTTGGTAAAACAACAAACGAAATGTCTCATTGAAATTACTTACTTTGAAGTAAAAAAAAAAAAAAATCAAACCTTTAGGAAGGTTCTAAATATTAAACTTCATTCATAAATGCATAAAATGAACTAAAAGCTAAGCAATTATTGAAATACTAAATGATAACAATAATCGAGATATCCTAGTAATGTTGGTAACGTTGAAGGTCTAACAAATTCTGAAACCAAACAGGTACATAATTCTATTAACCGATATTTTTCCTTAGAATGATAAATTAATGGTGAGATTCTTTTCAAGACTATCACTGAAAGGAAAGTTCAACCTTTGACAATTTTGACCTACATAATTTGTGTATATCATATCAACGACAGATATTTACCATTTATATAAAAAATAAGAGTCACAATGATTGCATTAAAATCTGAATGAGAAAAAATCTACATACCGCAAATACTACAGGTAGCGACATCGTCTTGATATATATATATCGTATGCAGGATATGTGAGTGGTAGAACTGAAATAAAACAGATCAACTAGAGCCACAGATATCTGGCTCCAGTTACTATCCGTTTTTAATTCTGCTGTCGTTTTGCATGATAACTGAGAGTTCAAAATGGGACAAGCAGCGAATGCTGCGTTTTAACTTACCTTTACTTATACTCGTATGCCTTACTTGACCAATAAATTGGTTAAATCACAAAAGATCAAAATAACCTCAACATTAAGTAGTATTTATCTGAGTAAATTAACTCTTATCGATAGTGCACGGTAGACAGGAGGAGATGAAAATGACCGAAAATCGATATGGAATGAATACTGATCACAAACGAATGGAAATGATAGGAATGGACAGGAATAGACGGTGATGATACTGTGAATAACATCTGATTTGAGAAGTAATATTCTAACAAGCATATGCTTTCCGACACTTCTAAGCAAGTTTAAGAGTGGAATTCTAACAGTGCGGGCACTCAACATGAATTAATTAATTATCTCTTCTCGACAGTCCGAATCTCCAGGCCGTGCCTCTTTTTCTGGGGAAGAGTGTGCAATGTGTTGCATTTATACTTTATGTTTAAATCAGTAACAAAGATAGGGAAATGGCCGAAATATCTTCCCCGTTGATCAGATACTACAGGATCGATCCATAAACGTTTCACGGTGTACCCGTAAAGCTCATGAAGTTGGCAAAGTGAACATCGGTCTGGAACTGAAGTCAGGTAAGATTAAAAAGTATAATTTCGAGCAAATCTAATTTAGACGGAGTTAGATCGGCCCACTGTTGATTTTTATCATATATTTTGATGAGAAAAACCAATTGCTCACTAGTTGTTCGACGCTATGTCTCCTAGGAGAATTGGCGGAATCTAAATTAACGTCAAATTGGTCCTTATTAGTCCTCCTTAGAATGCAGCACGTAATAAGAACTTTATGGTACTTTAATAATTCTAGATGAGCATATCAGAAAAGGTGACTGTCAGTGAAGTGGAAACTATCTGCCCACAGTCAATTCAAGAAGATTGTGATGGCGTGGATAGAAGCTGTAACGAATCGAAAGGGGAACAAACGATACTGATACGTCGTGGTTTATTGGTTGAACAGGAATGGTATCATAACTTAGAAGTAGCCGAAATTTTTATGAAGGTATGGACGTGAAAGAGTTTCTGTTCAACACCTGATGTCGGATGTTCTTCAATAGTTCCAAAATAATGGCCATTAACTATTCAACAAGATCAATTCTTTTGGATGTTCGTATTAACACTTGAGACAAAAATTTCCAAAATAAGTTTCAATTGGATTTTGTTACCCTTTACTTTACGTAATAGTTAATTTACTTCATTTTTGGAAATTTTAGTTCGAAAATATTTTACGGGCAATTTGCAAAAGGATGAATCTCTCTGCTAAAGTGAATTCATCCATTGAGCTGGATGCATCAAATCCGACGACAGAAAAGCTTTCTCTGGTACAGCGAACGGGAGCAGAAGCATTCAAATGTTCTGTTATGCTACTTGGCGAAAGTATTATACAGACTGAGGTATCACGATGGAATCGAATTTTCAAAAGTAGAAAAAAAATTTCTAGACTTTGGTTGTCTCGCAAGTGTTGACTTTGCTTGCATAAGTTTTGATGTAAGATTTTAAAACTAAATTCAATTCAGGTGACAATAAAATATCCCAAAATGCCTGGTGGTGTTTACCGTGCTGTCGCACAACCGGATGTGCAGTGGAAATTGCAACAGTTGCAAGATGCGGATAATTACTGCGTTCGAGCTCTGAGCACAGTTATTTGGGTCAACTTTTTGTGGTTCTAATTTTGTGAATTTTAGTATTAGTCATAAATAACTAGCGTTTCTACTACGTTAACGACTTTTCAGGGACTAAAAGGGATTAGACAGACACCACCTATTGATATCGGCAAGATGTCATCCACTATCATTAGTACCACTACTAAGGTAGAGTTTACCTTTTTTGCCACTTTTATTATTGATTTAAGTAAAGATGAATCCATTTTGTTATCGTTTTTGACCTTCACTCTCAGGTTTCAAATTCTCCGCTTTTTCATTCCATGAAAATTATTCCTATTTGACGGGACGTTTCTATAATTTTATTTTGGTAGGTAATAAACCTAATCAGACAGGCACGTTCAACATTGTGTATGCCAGAAAAACATTCATTGCTGGAGTTATGTAATTCCGCTGTAATGCGGAGTTTCAATCCTCCACTACCGTCTGATTTGGTTTTCTCATATTATATAAATGGAAATCGCCTTGTTTGTGCTGCCTACCAAGTTACACCGAGAGCCAACGGTACTCTTTTCGAAATGTTTCTTATATACATGAGGTTATTTGAGAAGTGGTCTCCTGTAAGACGATGAGGTTGCGAAAGTTAATCATTTATTTTTTTTCCCCATAAAATCAACACTGTTTACAAAGACTTTATATGCAGGTCCTTTGTGCACACCATTGCTCTAATCTTGGTGTTACAAGGAGTCCCAAGTTACATGTAAAATACAGATAATCTAAATTTCTAGACTGAGCTTTTTCTTGTGGCAAATTGACATTTTGCTTACGTAGTTAGTGAAGTGAATTAATTTGGGACTTATCCTAATTTTGAACGAACTTGTGAGGTTTTTGAATCTTCAGATTCTGATATACATTATTTTCAGATGCGCAGGGCCTAACAGTTAGCATAGCGGACTGTTTGCTTCCGCAGCTTGTGGATGTTCTGTCTCTTACAGATCGAGCTCTCAGCATAGCGCAGCGATTCAGTTATAATATGTTCATACTTAGAGAACGGATACATGCGTTCGATATATCTAACCATATTTCTTCTTAGTTTTGATACTTCCTCTGTTTAGTAGTACACACTGTTGGTTCCAGGAAAAAATTTGTTCGGCGACTGGTGTGATTTCCAGAATGTGCTTTCATTTTTGTTTTCCTTTTTTGTCAAAGTAGATGGTATCTTTCAAGAGCATATAGCAACACCTTAAGAAAGCAAAAAAGGAAAAGCAAACATTCCTATATGATTTCTTCATATCGGTCTCTCTCAGGTTACTGTCACATATAAATTGTCTTGTTACGAAGAGAGAAAAATTGCATACCGCTTATAAATGTAATGCGCAGTATTGTTTCACAAATGGTTTTGTATTTGCTTATAGTTTTCATAGAATATAAGATTTAATGCCAATTTTTTTGATGTAGTCAGAAAGTTTAGAGCTGCTGTTTGACATCATACAGATTCGAGAAGCCTTTTTTTATTAATAAACTTATGCGGTGATTATAAATGACATTTTGGAGTGTATTTCTTTTGACAGGTTGATTTCTAGTTGTAGTTTTCAACACCGATCTGTCTAATGTGCAGCTGCTTAATTTCTGCTGCATTGGAACTCCAAAGTCCTTTAGGTGGGATCTGCTATACAAGGTTTTTGGGATATTGCAATATGAAAGATGAGGAAGGAAACGGTCAATTCGTTAAGTTTGGCTGATAAATTCTGTATTTTGGCCCATTGTGCTGTAGATTAGGGTACGGTCAAGTATTAGCTTCGTGTGAATTGAAATAATGTTTGATGGAGGAATTTATTTGCTTCTTGCATAAGTAAAAATTTGTTACAGAGTTTTCTCCGTTGTTGTTGGATGTCACTAACAATAAAATTGATGGAAGCACGCGCCACGTTACTGTACGTGGAAAGTATTTTATACTGGCAGGCAAATAAAAGAATGCCCTCATCGATAATTATTCAAAGGAAGGTAACATCAATTGGTAACAGAAAGTGATAGATTTCAGTTCAGACCAGTCATAAACCATCTTCCATCATCCCGTCCGTATATCTTCGTTATTTTAAAATTTTCTTGTTAATACTGCTCAGTAATATACAGGTTGGTAGTAGCTGGAAGTACAGTTTGTACCAATAGTAAGTTTGCGTAAGTAATTAATTAATACTTCAGGTCCTTCCACTGTTATACCATCTGACAAGGCTTCCGATTTCCACAATGCTGTTCACAGAACGAAATAAAGACCAGCTAATCATTATTATCAACTTGCTGGAAGTTGGTCTGAAATTTTGTCGTCATAGGAAAATTCAAGTAAGCTAGTTAGTTCGATGCAAACTTTACATCGACAGCATGAAAAAATAAGATTTTACTAATTTTAGGAAGCTTCATCAGAAACCCTTGATTCTTTTAACACTGGACGAAAAGAAGCTGTTGAACGTACTATTGTTAGCGATAAGTCACAACTTCCTACTATAGACGACATTGTTGGACAAATGGAGGTTTGTTTCCATACTACTTTAGCTGTCGTCTTGTCTCGTTTACATCTTTTGTTTGATTTAAAGTTTGATATGAAGGCTAAGAAGGCTTTGTTGGAAGCTGTGGTTGATCCTGTTTTGTATCCAGAATGGTTTGCAACATCAGGCCACAATCCTTGGCGTTGCGTTCTTCTTTATGGTCCGCCAGGAACGGGTTAGATTTTCCTTGTACGACTTTTGTATGATTGTAGTTTTAATTGAATTTAGGTGTGGTTTTAAAGTTTAATATGTTTAGAACTCGAGGTCTAAATAAAGTGTATGTTTTAGGTAAAACGCACTTGTCTCAGTCAATTGCCCGAGAAATGAATACCAGATTTTACCAGGCAAAGTTTGCTTGATTATAAATCTCTTTTAATTTTAATTTGTTCTGACTTTCATGTACACTATAACTGACCATAAATGGATCGTTTGAAATGTTTTGTCACATCCCATTTTACCGCATTTATAATAAGCTGATTAGACTAGAAAGCCATAATTAATAAAATGAATTCTTATAAAGTCCATATTCTGATTCATTTCAGGTTTCTTCTTCAGATTTAATTTCAACTTGGAGTGGTCAGAGTGAGAAATTGATTCGTGAACTTTTCGACCATGCTTCATCTTATGATGGTACTTCAGTTATATTTATCGATGAAATTGATAGTTTATGCCGAACCAGACAGGTCACTGAAGATGATAATACTAGACGTGTCAAGGTAAGCCTCAGTTGAGAGCAAAACCTAATTTTGGTAAGGTTCACACTAAAATTGATGAATGCTTTATTTAAATCCTTCTCTCAAGCTGTCATTATATGTTTGTTTCATTTTTTCGTCCTTAAAATTTAAATTTAATCTTTTTTCTGTCAGAAAAACATTCTTCTGCTTCTTGACAGAATCATGACCTATTGTGAAATAAAATCTTTAAAAACCACTCTTTTTCAATTAGATTCCATGGACAAGTGATGATAGTGGTATTTATTTTAAGTTAGGTTTAAATTTACGGTATTTTGAGATTCCTAGTTCTGCCGTTACAGACAGAGCTGTTTCTACAGCTTCAAAGACTGCATAATTCATCGAGTTCTGTACTACTAATTTGTGCAACCAATTGTCCGTGGGAACTGGATCCAGCTTTCCTCAGACGGTAAGTAGTTTGTTTAATATTAATTTATGAGGAAACTAGGAACTTTTATGAACCTTATTATTGTAGCAAGTTGAAGCTAAAATATGATCACTGTGGAAGAATAAATGAAAAAAAAACTTTTGCAGTCGGCAATCACCTTTTTTTTCCAGTTTTGAAAAAAGGATTTTTGTTGGCTTACCTGATGCTTCATCAAGAGGAATCCTGCTAAAGAAATTTCTGAATGTATGTTTCTACTAAGCAGTTATTTGTTTTAAGATTAAATGATGGGAATAACGGACTCCAAATTTGCATGTCCTTGATTTCGGTGTATTTTCTCTATCATTTTCAGGATAATTTTTTTTCAGAAACTTACGATATCGAATGACATTAATTGGAATGTTTTGGAAGCAGTTACAGACGGTTTCAGTGGTGATGATCTGAAAAGATTTGCTCGCGAAGTTGCTTTTTTGCATTTTAATAAGTTTAAGGTGTGTTATTTTTCTGTTTTCGTTTCCTTTTAAATTTATGTTGAGACTGATTGATGATTACAGGTTAAGTGGTCGTTTAGTTATTTGCTGCAGTGTATTTCTCGTTGATGACAGAATCACATCTTGGAAAATGTTGTTTGTCAGAAAGAACTTTTTGCTTTTCAGCTATCATTGCTGGCAACTGAAGCTAATGTATCGTGTTTAAAAAAAAAAAAAAAGTTGCATAACACGGTAGAATATAGGACCGACCAAAACCAAACTATTTGTTTATCTTGCAGGAATTATGCAATCTCGACTGCGCTGTTAGCAAGTCATGTTTAACAGCTCAAATTCCGGTAACAGCAGAAGACTTTGAGCAAATACTTCAAAAATTTTGTCCCACTGTAGATGGATTCACGCTGTCAAGATATGCAGAGTATTCAAAATTGGTTTAGGACAATGTACTCGGTTATTGACTAGTTGTTTTTTTTTTTTTTTTTTTTTTTTTTTTTGACTAGTTGTTTTTTTTTTTTTTCGTTGAAATGCAACGTTTGTATGGTATTTTTTTTTTTCGAATAATGCCTGAATTTCTTAGCATATTTTGATAATGGTAATGGTTAAATATATGAAGTTCTTTTCTGTGGAATTTATTATTAGTTGAGCTAAAAAAAAAAAAAAAAAAAAAAAAAAAAAAAACTAAAAAAAAATTAAATTAACAAAAAAAAAAAAAAACCAATAACAAAAAAAAAAAAAGATAAAAATAAAAAAAAAAAAAAAAAACAAAACTTAAAAAAAATAAAAAAAAAAAAATAAATGTAATAAA
>PQVD01001527.1:2333-17097 GCA_003012265.1 Setaria equina
TTTTTTTTTACATTTAAATTACAACTATGATCGAACAATTCAAACTTTCAAGTATCTTCATATTTTAATGATAAACAATTTGCATTTTTTCACATTGTTTTAAATTTTAAATTTCAGCTCCAAATAACATAACACCTCGGACGAAATACCATCCTAAAGTAGAACTATCAACGCTTTTGCAAGCCCTTTTTCCCATTCTGTCAGTATTGAATTACTATTTTAGTAGCAGATGATGTAGATAACGACTTTCTCAAAAAATATTATCATGTTATTTAGGAAGAAAGAGGAAAATTCGTGAAATGTATTTATTAAGTTATATCAAAATTTACTTTGATTTGTAATCATAATAAAATCAATAACATCAAAGAAGTCGGAAAAAAAAAAAAAATCATCTTGCACCGGCAAATAAAATCCAACGATGATAACAAGCTTAAAAGTGAACCAAAGTGGTATGGTTGCAATTTTCACAACATGGACACATTTCTGAATGTTGAAAAATTATTCCACAATAAATCTTATAAAATAATTGGAGTAATTAGGAAAATTCGGAAACATATCATAGGAGATATGATATCAAAATCTTCGATAATTGCGCATAATTTTGATCCATGATTACTTTTCATAAATAAAATCTTAATCTTCAAAGATTTTCTAATCTCATATAAACTTCAGTTGAATTAATATTAACGCTAATTTGCGATCACATTTAACCTATATTTGATAATAATTAAGGATACTATATGAATATATGTAACATTGACAGAATGAAAAAGTAATATATCCTACATAATAAGCAACGAAATAAATAAATTAGTGTGAAAGTCAATTGAAGGAAAATGCACTGAAAATGCTTATGAGGCAAAGAAAAATAATGCCACGGACAAATGCTTACAAAAGAAATAAAAGAGATAAAATGCAAAGAGTGGAAACATGCATTTGAAATTCAGTCACAAACGATGAGATTTCCCATACTGAATGTCATCCCACTTCCAATTACTGTCAGCTTCAAGAAATTGTTTTAAGAATGCACTTTACGTTTCAACAATTTTTTTTCTCTTGATCCAATTGAGAGTAAAAATCTTACGAAAAATTTTAGCAAAAATTACAGATGTATATATAGTATGCCAAATGACCTTTTTCCAGAATCTCATATCGTCAGTGAAATTAAAATATACACATGGCATTACGCAAATGACCAAATAAATTATATTATGTAGATAAATATTCATAAAGAAACAGCAGTTCCACAGCGCGAACTACTATTCAACAATCTGTACAGAATGCAAAAAAAAAGAAGAGTTAAAATTAGGAAAATAAAATTAAAATTGAAAGAATAAGAAGGACAAGAAAATTTTCCATAATCTAAAAGAAAAAAAAAAAAAAAATAGCTGCAAGTGACAAGCAATAATAGATCGATATGTAAAAACAGGAGGGGAAAAAGCATGGAATGAAACCTATTTACTCATGCAAAAAGCTGATAAAGTGCAAATTGACAGAGGTAAAAATTGAAACTCTAAATACTTCGATATGTTTCACTCGAAAATTACCTAATGAATCATTCGTGATTTGGAACTGGTAGTGATAGACAGGTTTACAAACAGGATGGAAAATATAAGCTGAGCAGACAAAGCATTACCAACCAGAAACGTAAACGGGATAAATTACCAAAAGAAATGATCGGGAAAGTAACCCTTCTTTCGATGATTTATTCGAGACCATTTTCTATTTCCTACTGGTATAAAGTAAATAAATCTGATTGTTCCAGCACAATAGATAGTTCAAAATTCATATCTAAAATTAAAGTTGAAAATTTTGCAATTAAAATTAAATAAATGCAAAGTGTCGAACAGATTGCAGAGTAGTCCACAATTATTCACCGAAATTTCATTGATATGGAGGCTATACGGGAATCAAAAAACTTACCATAATATCATTAGGATTTCATTCCGGAATTCAAGAATAAAAAAACATATGTTCACAGGACAAAAAACCAACAGTTACGATGTAACAGAAGTAACAAAGAATAAATGCACGGGAGATAAAAGTTTTAAATAATAAGTGCGGTATTCGGTGAGTCCAACGAACCAGCATCTGACTTATGTTGTAGCAAAAGTTTTCTAAAAATAATTTCCAACTATTATTAATGTCACTACAACACATACAAATATAACTAAAGGGCTTCTCGCTGATAGCAAAACAGCAATTTTTCATTTATGACGCAAAAATGCCATATTTTAAAAAAGCTAATAAACTGTATGATGAAGCTAATACAACATCCATATCTCATTATTCGAAAAGCGCTCCATTTAGCAGCTAGAATGAATTAAGAATCACTCTCCTGTATTTTGAAGGGATAGAAATTTTTTGAAAATTTAAATCACCCTAAATTATACTCGCTGAAAAAAAGCAAGGTATTGCTGGAAGCAACAAAGGTAAATGAAGTTTCCGAGCAAGGAACAAAACAACCATCCCTTCCTTTATTAATTAAAAGCACTTTGAGATTTAATATCTGATATAATATATATTTAATATAGATATAATAAACAAATTAAATACTTTCATCAGTCTCAAGATCAAATAACAGACCTATCGGATGGCGTAACACGATTTATACTTTGCTGTGAATCAAATATTGAGCCTATCGTTGAAATAATTGATCCAAATGATAATTTTGACAACGTGCGTCTCACAGCAAAATCATCTAAACCACGATGTACCACAACCGGCCAATCACCCATTGCTAAGCGTGCCTGATGTTTGTAAAACTCTACACAAGTTAAACTTCGTTGAGTTGGCTTCCTAAACGTTAAGTTTTAAAGTAAAAATAAGTATACGGAATAAATCGATTAGTTCGTAAAACTGTAATTATTACGGCATGAGCTAAAAATCCTCCTTCAATAAAATAAAGCAACTATATCATTTAATAAATTATCATGAGATTACAGAATTTTTGGAAATCAAGAATTACGAAACATAATAGAATTAATAATTTGCCTATATAATCTTAGCAGCAAAGATGAGGAGACAACACTGACTGACGATAAAGCCATTGCTGCTGCTGCCATCCATGGTTGAATTGTAAAGCCCCAAGGCATGAAGACGCCTGAAATCACATTCTTAAATTCCTTTATCACAGCCGTTACCAATAAAAATATATAAGCATTATCACTACTAAACAAACATTACAACTAAGACGTTGCAAGTTAGAATGTCAAATAATAAAGCAGAAGGATTTAAAGAGCAATTTATCTGCATATGACAAGAGTTTTTAAACTAATGCTGGCATCAATAACTCAAGAATAAATAAGCATATAATTAAGCAATGTTCGGTAATTTCCGAATTTCCTATGATATCATCAACTTCCCAAAGCTGAAAGGAACTGAATGTCTCTTTTCTCATCTTTTAAAGAAGTTAATTGAAATCAGATTTAACTTCCAATATCCTCTTTCATTTTTCTTTACTCTACTTAACATATCTTTTGAATATTCTTATCTTTTTTTTAGTTAAGGTAAAAATGCAAGAATATGACATGGTCTGGGGAACCACGTAATTACAATACTCTTACGGAAACTATCTGTCGACCTAAGAAAGTAAATTTTTAAAAAATCTTCTAGCAAAACTATTGCAGTGATTTAATAAGGTTTTAAAGAATCATATTTTTCAAATAAATCGTATCTGGATACAAAAATTAAACCACTAGAACCAGTAGAAAGAGAACAAACCGGCAGCAATGGGGATACCAATGGCATTGTATAGCATAGCGAACAAAAAATTAAGTTGTATGCGACGTGTTGTCCGTTTCGACAGATCAATTGCTGCTACTACATCGATCAGATTATTCTAAATAGAACAAGTAGCAATATTAATTAGTCGTCATTCGTTTCAACTTTCTTTTACATCTCTCCAGGTATATTTTACCTAATATCCTCTAACCTATGGTAAAAGTAAAGGAAAAATCACAAATAAATCCTAGTTTCGGCATGATGACCAGTTGATGTTTAACTAAATTTCGTTTTAAAATAAAATTGAACCTAAAAACTCACTTTTACAAGAACGATACTCGCACTCTCGATCGCCACATCTGAACCAGCTGCAATAGCAATGCCAACATCAGCAGTGGCCAAAGCTGGGCTATCATTTATTCCATCCCCAACCATCGCTACCCGCTCTTTTATTTCCTAAAATGAAGTTAAAAAAAGAAACTAGACTGTGCTAATTATTTCATGTAATACATAACACTAAGCTCTTTTAATTGAACCCTTGTTGTATTCGTTGACAAATTCTTGGAAGCAATTAAATGGATTTACATATAAGGTAAGATAAAATATTATGAGGAAAAGAGAAACAAGAAAAGTTAAGAAAAAAAAAAAAAGAAAAAGGTGAACGAAAGAAGCACGGGAAAGGTAACGCAAAACAAAAAAATAAAGGAAAAACTTGAAAAGTTATGGAAGTGATGGGAAGGGCCTGAAGTTGCAATAAAATGAAATCTTAAAAAGGCCCATGAATAATAAGAATTAGCAAAATGATTAGAAGTAGATAAATTTGTTACAAAAATTTGCACACCAATATGATTAAAGTTTGTTATCAGAATTTGGATACTATACATTAGTAGACTAGATTTTATCATGAAAGGAGCTATCAAATACCTGTAGCTGTTCAATTTTATTTCTTTTCTGATTTGGCAAAACTTCAGCAAATACTTCACGTATACCAACTTGTCGAGCGGTTGCTTCGGCAGTACGAGCGTTATCACCCGTTAACAAAATTACTCTGATATTCATACGCTGCAAAGCCCAAACGGCAAGAGCACCTTCATTTTTCACTGCATCTGCTATACTTACTATCGCAACAACATAACCTGAAATAAGAGTGAAATATCATATGTTATTTTACAACAATAACTTTAATAGCAACGTATCGTTACAGCATCTTTTGCCTTATGCATTCATATAACACTCATACATCTCTGGAAGAGATTAATATTACGTCAAATGAGCTCATCAAGGATTCTTCCTAATCAATCCACTTCCTTCACCGGTTATCTTCATTATTAGCTTAAATTTTCTTTTCAGTTAGGCAATGTCTCAACAATAACTAGTACTGTAACTAAAAGAATGTTTGTAAAATTGTTAGGAATGACATCCTGCAGCTTGCAAACATCTTCTAGACATATCTTTAGTAACTGTTAATTTATTTGATCATTAAGAACATAAGATAATCCCACACTTCCTAACAACTGATATTACTGATTTTGTCTGATTTTACATAAATTTGTAAAAATTTTGTTTTATTTTTCAATTACTGAAGTTGCATCAGTGACAAAGAGATATTTTATACCATTTATTGCACACATAACTGATATGTATCCGCTTGTTTGCTCCTTTTCAATGAGATTTCCAACAAACTCATCAACAGGAACTGCATTTTTGGTCATCCACCGCTCGTTTCCAATTACAACTCGAAGTGGCTTGTTATTACTGAATGCTTCATCGCCAATATCTATAAAAAGTTCTCTATGAAAAAAATAATTTAATTTCTCACTGCAAAAATTATAAATAACCGCCAAAAACTCAACTTTACAAATAAAAAGCTAGAGTGAAAATTAAATGTTTGTTTCATTTGATGTTTCAAGAAACTATAATGAATCTTTCAAAAGTCATTTAACGTATAAACTTAGAAAGTTTCTTCCATAACGACAGGGAAATAAGGCATTCCGCAAAGAAATCTCTCCAGAAAAGGAAAGGAGAAAAAATGCAAATTAGAAATAGCAACTATAAGGAAGAATTTGAAAGGAACTGCATCATTCAACTTACCGTAATGTTTTTTTCTAATCAACATGACATCGCCACTATTCAATTTTATTGTCGAATCAAGCTGTGATCCTTTATTTTGGATTAAAGTTATGCTTTGCAACATTTCGTCGATTTTGAGAATTTCGCAAGCGATACCATTCCCAGAGGATGCACGAAACCGTCGTACAGTGGCCCACTCTTTTGTATTTAACCACTATAAAAATATATACAATAGTAGCAGACATTTTCCAAAATTCGAAGTTGGAAAAATTTTTGAAAACTTTGATTACCAAAAACTCATCTAATTTCGTAGCACAATTTCACACCTACTTCTTTTACAAAAGAAGCAATTGAATCTGCAATCGGATGTTCACTGTTTGTTTCAGCCGAACCAATGGCTGCAAACATTTTCAACAACGACAAACGATTTTCTGCAACCAATGTATGGATTCGAGCTACTTGTGGATGGCCTTTAGTTATGGTGCCAGTTTTATCCATAACAACTGTTGTGATCTGAAAAAACAAAGTTTTCTCTCATTCATAAACTCTGAAACTCTTTTGTTGAAGGAACATTTAATCGGCGTTGAAATTTTATTTTTATTTACATAATTCATATAGTAAGCAGTTATCTGCAAAGTTACAGTCTATAATTATGATAAGCTTCTTGAAAAACTTCTACAGATATTCTACTTACCTTATGAGCCATTTCTAATGGTTCACCTCCTTTGATGAGTATACCATTAACAGCACCAATACCTGTGCCAACCATCACTGCTGTTGGTGTTGCCAGACCAAGTGAACATGGACATGCTATTGCTAACACTGTGATGGCTGCTTCAAAAGCACGTTTTAATATAGCCTCCAGCTTTGCCATTTTGTCCTGAAAAGAAGAAGAGAACACTACACCAAATTTTAATATTTTCCAAGCTACAACTGCAGTTTATCAAGTGAGCACACTCTAAAATGCCTCTACTATCATTAGGATATTCTCTATCCTCATTATGCTTAAAATTATCAGGATATTAGCGTTTTTTCAGCTCTTAAGCAAATTTCTATAATGAACAAAAAAAGAAATATTAAGTCATATATAATATTCAGAAAATTAATTAAAGCAAGGCATTACATGTCCGCAACATTATATTGAAATATTATTTTATAACTATTTAGTTCCGCATTTTTTAATAATACCATACAGGAAAGGAAACCACACCTTATCAATCGCATCCACGGTATAAAAACCAATAAAAATCCATACAATAAGTGTTACTGTTGCTAAACCAATAACGAGTGGTACAAAGAGGCTGGCTATTCGGTCAGCTGTTTGTTGTATTGGTGCCTGAAAGGAATAGAAATACAAGACTAGAAATTATGACAATAAAAAAAAAAACAATTAAGCAAAACTGTTTCACAGTCAAAAAATTCACACATTATAAAATATATAAACAAAACATTCCTTCGCTATGTATAAAAAGAAAGAACGAACTTTAGAAGTTTGAGCCTCCTCAACCAAACGAACAATTTGCGCTAGCGTTGTTTCCTGACCAACATGAGTAGTTTGTACCAATAATGTTCCATGCTGGTTAACAGAACCACCTACTACTGTACTTCCTGCAGTAAAATAATATGTATTTAACGAGCGGTAATATTATATTAATACCGACCAGTTCCCTGATGAGTTGAAGAGCTCCCATCTACTGAATGTTTAATATATTACGCTGCTTGTTAAATAAATTTAAAATAATAGAATTCTATTCGTTACTTTCATAAATCTTTCTCTTCAACGATGGCTCGTTCGCATTATCATAGAAGTCGAAATGAGAAAAGTGAAATGAAACAATATTAATGAAATGAAGCAATATAAGCATTCCTACGCAGATGGATTTTACCAGAATCATTTATGATTGTGCTGGTAAAACAGTAAGATGATGGATTGTTATTAATACTGTTGCCAGATAGCAGGACTGAGAATAAATTAAAGCAAAAAGTAGTGTCGACGAATTATCATATTACCTTGTCTTTTAACAACAGGCATTGATTCACCAGTCACAAATGATTCATCCGCTGCACTCTTACCATCTACAACAATTCCATCAACTGGGATTTTAGCACCCGGAAGAACTTTCAGTAAATCACCTCTTTGAACCTGGAAAAACCCAAAATTGAATGACAAGATTTCCACTTTCATTAGTCCCATCCAATACTTGATCAGATATCGTGATGGATTTAAATAATTAATCCACGAATAACCTTTCCGCAAATCAAACTAACCAATTCAACATCAATATTTTCCTCGGATAAAATACGTCCATCATCACCGCGAGTTACTAAGACTGCTTCTTTTGCTTGTAATGACATCAGCTTACTCAATGCTTCTGAAGTTTTACCTTTTGCTTTGTGTTCCAGCCATCGGCCTAATGAAACAAAAGTTACAAGCATTGGGGTAACATCAAAAAATGTCATCGGACTACTCGACCACCTAAAATGCAAACTTGAGATATAGCTTATGCGAAAAAAGGCCACTGAACATACAAAAAATCTTAAATACATCAGAGCAAGTATAGAGAGATTTAAGATCTAAATATTGTTCTTTTTTTCGATTCATTATTTTGCAGATGAACATTACACAGCTCACAAACGGAACCCTAAAATTAATATTTCGATGATATTCCAATTCGATAAGTTAATAATTTTTTTACTAGACCACCGATTCCAAAAATATTTACTTTAAGCTAATAGCAATCATAATAACAGCTATGGAATATAAATATGAAATTGTTGTTGCAAGGACGATTAAAACATCCATATTAGCTGAACCATGCTTCAGTGCTTTCCAGCTTTGTAAATAGAAATACTTTCCACCAAATAACTGGAAAAAAAGGGGAAAAATGCCCATAAATATATAAATGAAAGCTACTAAAGTAGGCTGCCAAATAAAAAAAATTAGGATAAGTGACCAAGTAAGCAAAATAAGTGCCAAAGTAAGCCGACAAAAGTTTAGCGTTAAAGCAACTGGCTGATTAAGGCTAAAAAAAAAATAGGCTGATTAAGGACGTAAGAGTTAATTAATTAGAGAAGTTATTTAGTAAATAGTAAAAGGTACCTGTACGGGCGTACATAAAATGAATAAAAGGAGATTATCCAAACTGAGTGCACGAGTGAATACCGGGATCTGCATTTCAGGATGCATCGGTGTATGAAGAAACCAGTGAAAATAAATCATTATGCCCATTACGGGTATCCCAAAAAGCAACGATACTAACAGCGAAATCCTCCATCTGGATTAGAAATTAATAAAATTAGTTTTTACATAAATCCAATAACAGCACTAATGCTAATATCTAAAAAAAAAGAGGTGACAGATTTGAGGTCTCAATCCTCAATTTATATCTAAGTTTTAAACCAATTAAAGCTTGCTTACCAGTAGTAACCACTGAACATCTTACTCACAGAGATGGATAAAGCCCTCAGTAGAAGTGCAATCATTATAAAATCAGTCCTGTAGAATTAATACATATTTTTATCAATTATATGAAAGATTAAGTACTTTGCTATTTCTGCCGAATGATTAAGCCTTTTCAGTTGTTCGTCGTGACATGCAACTTTCGCTGAATATCCCAAATCCTTAATGAATTTATTATAGATTAAAAAAACACACACACACAAAATGAAACTTCATTAGAGCAGAAAGTTACATCAATATGAATAGTTTACACTGGCTTGATCAAAGCTTCTTACCTCAATCACTTTAATGATATCACGTGGACCTATAAATGTAGGACTGTATTCAATCCTTGCAGTAGATGATGCTAAGGAAACCGAACAAGATTCGATTCCCTTCCTGGCAACAATATGTGATTCAATTCGTGACACACAGCTTTCCGATGATAATCCCGAAACCTAAAATCAATAACTTCATCTAAAATGAATTTTGGCATGACAAACACATACCAACTACCTGATATCATTCAAGCAATTCAGAGCACCAAAAAACTGGAAAGCTGCCATCTATAACAATATTTCTTCGAAATTATGTCGTGCAAAAATCTAACAGCAAATGATGAGAAAGCTGCATTAATATTTGATTTCAATTAAAACTAATTTATTTTTCGAACATATTAACAGAATAACGGCAAAAAACTACAAAAATTGAGCAACAAATTCAGTAAATAAATAAACCTTGATTAACAGTTGATGAAAGTACAGATACGACTATTACACAACGTTAAAGCTAGTTCATACCATTCCTATTTTGGGTATAATCTAAATTATAAAAGGAATGTTTTGAATTACTACTGCTTGCTCATCACAGTTCCTTAAGTGCCACATTTATTTATGAAATGCGAATTAATTTTATCACAGAAAATGACAAAATAAAATTAACTATGATAAAACCGAAACCAGAAAATCAGCAGTAGTAATAAGAGAAATATATAGCAGTTAATAATATTAACTAAGCAAAAGCAACACTTACCAACAAATTTAACACTGTATGATTTCCAAACCCATCACTGATAATTGCAGCTCGATAACCCAACCGATTGATTTCATTAATTATATGTTCGGGTGCAATTATCAAGGAATCATACACTACTTCTGCTTTTGACGACATCAAAGCTACAACCACAGAATGAACACCTGAAATTTCATAACTTTATTCAAATCGACCAGGTCGATGATGGATAAAAGTAAAAGAACTAGAACCTACCAGAATCCTTTTTAGTCAATTGAATAAAGAACATTAAGAGAAAAATAAAACCTTTCAATTTTCCAATATTTCGTTCTATGTATGCAACACATGAAGCACATGTCATTCCTTCCACTGAAAATGTCCGTTTCTCGACAGAATCATCTGGTCCAAATTTTGTCCTTTTTCTTCCAAATTTCACAGTAACTTCATTAAATTCACATACATTATCCTTTTGATTGAATAAAACTGATGACTCGTTCAATCCTTCCTCGAAATAATCTGAAAATTGAAACTAGTTCCAATTTCTTCAAAACGGAAACAGAATTCATGCAGCCAAAAACTTTGTTTGGCTTGGAATACTTCAGAGAAAAATAAAATAAAATTATAATTTTTTGCTTCCCAATATAAATGATCTTTCCATAGCGATGATTTCCAAATAACAAAACGATAGAACATCAAAACTGCTCATATTCTTTTAATGTTTAACAACTATCTTTGTAGATCTGTAAGTTGAAAACTAAAAAAAAAACCTCGAGTTCGCAGTAACTGCACATCGAAGCCCATATCGCTAATCAATTCCACAACCATTTGGTCACTCCATTTAGAAGTATCGTATACAATGTGCCCTTAATAATTTGAATGTAAAATTAAAACCAAAAAAGAAATTAAAACATGAAGCGTTTTTAGTTAGAGAAGCAATGGATGAGACAGTCAATATTTCAGGTAAAGAAAAAAGAAAAAAGAAAGGAAAAAAAATGCGACAATAGTTTTGATCGCTATCAATAATTTCCATTTCTGAGGCATATAACAGATTTCTGATCTTAATAAGCCTAAGCTTTTTGTACCTCAAGCTACCTATCGCAGAACATCTTGCAAAACTTGTACTTTATTCCATTTTTTGAAAAACCATAGTTGAACACTAACCTTCACAATCATTAAGTGAAACAGAAATTGATTTTATACCATCGTTCCTTCCAATAGTCTCTTCAATATTATTCACACAGGAATGACATGTCATCCCCTTAATTTCAACCACTGCTTCTAGGAATTTCACAGCTTTAGGAGTTTCACTTGAACACTTTTTGCTACCTGAAAGGAGAAACCTAAACTTCTCAGGAAAAAAAGACAAATTTAAGAAGAAAAAGAACAAACCATTGCGAGCACGAAATCAAGAGCTTACAACAAAAGGATGGGACTAAATTTCCTGTGTTCCCCTAATAATTCAGAAATTTATTCATCTATTCTACAAGTGGAAATATTTTTTGCTAAAAAATTCCTCATAAACAACAATAACGGTAATCTCAGCGTGATGATTTATTCATCAATAATTTAACTCAATTTTCCATTTTTTTCCTCCCTACATTTTTTTTCGTCTTTATTAACATGCTAATTTTAATATATGTTGCTATACTTTAAAATTTATTAAAAATGCATTGTTATATAAATGCATTTAAAAAACATGTACACACAACTTACTCAAGTTTTTTTTGTTTCTGCTTCCTATTCACCAAAATATTTAATAAACAATAATGAAGAAAATATAAGTTTTACTAACCTTTTCCATTCTTCAATTTAGCAATGTATCCCATCCCATTAATGACTTCCGCAATACGTTCACCTGTCCATTTCCCTGAATCGAATTCAACAACAGCTGTAAAAAACACGAACTTGAAACAGCACCTCAGAAGTTTTTTATTAAACATTTATGCTAAACAATGAGCTTTCTACTATATTCCATTCTACTAACTAGCTAAGTTTCATCTCTATTCAATTCACTTCAACTTATTTAATTTCCATCATTTTTTTTCAGGTAAAAATTATAATAACTCCGTATCAAAAGCAAATAAAAACCTTCTTTATCATCATACGATATAATCGCCTCGTAGATTCCTTCCATTTCACATAATTTATCATGAATATTATTAACCAATGAATGAGATGTAATCCCTTTTATATCAATTACCGCATCTTCTCGATTATAGTTGGCTGCTTGCTGCGGCATAAAACTAATTAACTCCTTGATGTTGTCATTCGACATCTTAAAATTGAAAAAAAAAAAGAAGAAAAAAAAAACCAAAAACAAAAACAAATATAATTTCCATTCAAATGGCATCCCGAAAGTTACGCACATAATTATGATAAATTCCATGAAAAACTAAACGTATCAATAGATGGAAAAATCCGCGTAATTAATTCAGAAAAAAAATCTTTCTTTCCTAAAAAATATAGTACCACTATCATTAGTTAAAAAAAAAAAAGAAAACTTCACCTCCACGGATAATTCTTGATGTTTCTTAGTAAAAAAAAAAAAAAAAAAAAAAAAAAAAATAGATAAATTCACTGAAATAAATTTTTTTTTTTATCATTTATTTCACATATATTTATGAGAAATAGTCTAAAAATGATAACTTATAAAATTATGATTATTTCTTAGAAAAAATTTAACCTAACTCAGAAATGTTATTTATGATGACGTGACGACCATAACTGATAACGCTAAAGTGATTATTAAAGTTTCATATAAGCGTAAAAGGATATATCAGTCTACATGAATAAAATCAAACGAATTCTATACCAATTTCATGATAATTATAATTATATTGTTGCTTATAAAGAAAAAAAAAAAATGAAATTCATGATATAAGATAACATTTATTACCTATCTTATCACTATACTTATTATAGGATAATTAGATTCACTTTAAAAGAAAAGCTCTGAAATGATGAAAATTAAAATATTGCTTACTCGGAATCATGAATCATATCACCATCCACATACCAACGAATTGTTGGTATCGGTGTACCAATAACAATACATTTGAACTGATGAAATTGTCCAACTACTGCTGTTGTATTTTCCAATGTTTTGATGAATTTTGGTGCTTGGAATAATCCTTTAATAATTTATAAAAAAAAGTTTCTTTGCCATATTATTTTAAATCAATTATTATCTAATATTTGGGAGGTTTTCTTTTTTTTTTTTTTTTTTTATTTTAATTTTCCTTTTTTTTTTTTTTTTTTTTTTTTTTTTTTTTCTTCTTCTTAAATTGAAATGAGAACAAATAAGTTTTTCTATGGTTTCTACGGAATATTAAGGCAAAAAAAAAAAAAAAGAATTTTATCAAGTGTACACAGAAGCTCATTGAAAGACGCAGGTAAATGTTAAAACAATCTGGTCTGAAAATTTAAAATAAATGGTCACTACTAACAATATCTTTCAATCTAATCACAAATTTCTTATCAGTATGATGGATTGAAATTTCATTTCCAGTGAATTATTGCCATAACATTTTGGCTAAGAAATTTTCCCCTAAAATTGAAGTTTAATTAAAAAAGAAAAAAAAAAAAAAAAAAAAGAAAAGAAAAAAAATTTAAAAATTGAATAAAATAAAAAATAAAAAAAAAAATAATTATTCTCGATTCTCGGCATCGTAGGAAAAAAAAAAAAATCAAAGATCAGACAGAATGATACTCGAATTATCATTTATCTATAAATGATGGAGGTTTTAGATACCCTAGAGAATCTCATTTTCAAGACAGTTGTTCCGGGAGAAATTTTCCACAACACAAATAAAATACCTGTTGTTTCACCTTTCTTCTTCTTCCTAATTAATATTTGTTGCTAATAATAGTATTCAGCCTAATCACTTCATCATTTCCATATCTTACATTATTTAACATGATACAAATCTCAACATTATCATGGAATACTGAAAGAAAAAGGAAAAAAAAAAGAAGTTATAATGGCAATAAAATGATGCAATGATATCAAGGGAAATTATAGGCTACAAATGGGATCAACAAGAGGTACAAATTGATAATAACATCAATTCACCTTATCTCTTTATCAATCCTTATCATCCTGAGGGAATACTCTATTATCCTTATCACTATATCACCATCCATTACGCCTATCACACCTCCTCTCCTCCTATTGATCTTTCAAACTGACCACTTTCCCTCGTCAAACGACGAAAGAATGTGCCCAGAACTGATACTGCTTTTATATACGGGTCACAAAAATCGAAACTGTCGTTATGTATGTGTGTATGTCTGTGTGTATGTGTCTGTGCATGCACACGTGTATTTGTTTACATGCGTGCATATATGCGTGTGCTGCATGTGCATGCAGAGTAACAAATGAACTATTAGGAAGAATAGGATGCTATTAACGGTTGCAGTTTCTGGGATTGCTGCAGAAAAGAGAGAATTTGTCGAGAATAGAAAAAATGAGACATGCGCACGTAAGGACTGGAGCACAGCAAGCATGCACGCATGTAAGGA
>PQVD01001528.1:416-13821 GCA_003012265.1 Setaria equina
AAATGGCTGTTGTCTGGAATCGAAGTTTTTAGATGAAATTAGTTTTAAATAAGAAAAATTTCCGAACATCCAAACTTTTTCGGATGAAAAAAATGAATGGAAAAAATGATGTAAGAGAAGAATTTATGAATGCATGACAATCTCGTTATCATTTCTAGTGAGGTTATCAAGATTGTTACAAACTACAAATTATAAATAGGAACTATTGAAATTTTTAAACAAATTATTTTTAGTTTTCATTTTTGCCCTCTTAAGTATTACTAAGAACAAAATAATATTGCTATATTTTTGGATCTAATTCTTAATCACTATTCAGACATAGAAGAAAAAGAAAAATAATTTTTTGCATATATTTGTTATAAATGTTGCTTGAAAAATTTGTGTATTATTAAGTTTTATATCCATCGTTTCAAATAGTTATTGGAAGTAAAATTAATGTTAATTATTGCTAATTTAATTTTTACACTCATATAATTTTTAATAAAAAAGAATTTCAATAAAAGAGAATTTTTCATAACGAAACGAAAAAATATCAATATTTTCTGATGATACTTGTTCATAATTACAATTAATTATATATTTATTCTAATTTTCAGATGAATGATTTGAAAAAAAAAAAAAATAAAAAAGAATAAAAGGGATTAAAAAACAAAAAAAAAAAAGAACAGAGAGATTAATTAAACATTTTTTTTTGGATGAAAGTTTTTGTAAATTAATTGAGTAGCAGCATTTGGTTAATTATTTCAACCGGAAGAGTTTTAATGTGTTTTTTAACAAAAAATTCTGAACAATTTCACATGTAGCATTATTTAATTGAATAGCTTATTAAAGAGGAAAAGAAAAAGATTAGATAATGGGAAGCTAAAGTTTTATTTGAACTTTAAAGGTTATCAGTTAAACTGATAACGATCATCTCCATAAGTGAGATTATAAGAAAATATTATTGATACCGCAGCTGCACTAACTGACTCATTTCTTCTTCAATCAAATGTACAGCGTTTATTTGTTATCATAAAATACAAGGGGTTCTGTTTTCCTTCGTCTTTTTTTTTTCCTTTTAGGCTTAAAGCTGCTAAGCTTAAGTCTTAAAACTGTCAAAATAATACGGTCAATAGAACAGATTAATTTTGCTTAAAATATAATAAAATTCTCCTACACACTTATTGAAGCATGGGGGAAACAACGAATGAACTGATATGAAAGTATTAATAATGGAAGGAAGCATTTGTCTAAAATTTTAATGATTTTGAAAAAAGTGTTCTTTTTTTTTACTGGAAAAGATATTCTTGATTTTGAATTATTTAGCAGCTTTTCATACTTACCGATTATTTACGCAGCAAAATTGCTCTTCATCTAGTTGTTAAAATAATAAGATCTAATTAATGATTTAAAGGTATGAAGAGATATATGAAGTGGAAGGACTTTTCTAATAAAGAAAAAAAGGGTATGAACAGACTTACTCATAGTTAAAGTTTGATTATTGTTGTTTGAACCAGTGATTCTTCTTCTCTTACGTCTTTTTCATCAGTCCCAATTTCTTAGATTACAATAAAATCCGTGACAGGATGATTATAGACTGATCTTTTCAATTACTAATGACCTTTTCCTGCAAAACAATAGCACAAATTTTTAAAATAAAAAAAGATAGCAGATGAAATCAGTTGTTGTCGCAATGTCAATTTACGTCGCATAACGCAGTTGTAAATCGTTCTCACGGTAATTCAAGTTAGGAGCTCAGTACTAAGAGAAATATCAAGACTATCATGAATTTTAAGTAATTCAAGAGTAATCTAATTAACTGAATCGTAATTAACAGTACAAGACATGTGGTCAGAATGCATGAATGAATATTGAGGTTAGTAAGGAACAGAAGAATTCAGATGGAAGAAGAATACTGCGTGGGATTCCAACGTAGCGCAGAAAGCTGATAACATGATGGAAAAGAAAGAACCGAAAATTAGAAGTCTGTTAGCATTTTTAGAAATTTAAATAAAGTGAAATTTCCACTCCCATTGTTATTACATTATTGAATCCAATATACTGCAATTTCGAAATCGAATGCAATAATTAATAGTTAATATTGCTACAATATAATTAATACACTAATTTTTAAAGTACTACTTGTACATTGGTAGAAAATGAACGAATGAAATGTGATGAGCATTAGGAAAATTCCAAAAAACTTTTACGTTTTCTTTCAAAATAAAATTTGGTAGAAAAATGAAAAAAAAAGTTAAAACTACCATTAATGTTTTATCATTAATATGATAAATAAATAGAAGAAAAATAATACACAACGGGAGTATGCTTAAACATATTACTACCATCAGTTTTCACTTTTAATAATGTTGAACATTTAATCCTCATAATTGTTTTTTTTTAATATTATTGATATTAGTTATACACTATAAAATTTAATGATAAATTTTGATTTTTCAGCCTATGGAATTATATTATGTTAATTAGTTGTCGTATGCAGACAACAACAACGACGACAATGACAACAACATTTGAAACAATGAGAATTATTATAACAAATTTTTGTGAGGAGAAATAGATGATAGGGGGAAAAAAAAGTGATAGGAAACTTGTTTGCAAATTGTAAATGAAGGCACTAATTTTCCATCTAATATACTGGTTTTCTGTGTCCGTATATCCATCCAATCCATTCCATGCATTCCTCTCGTCAAGCTCTTTTGTTTCAATAACTTTCTTAATTTTTAACGTCTAATCTAGATTTATTGCCTTTACATGGGGTAATCGTTCGATGATTACCGTCACTGATATTGAGGAATAATTAATTATGAGGGTAATAATGATGAAATAAATGGTGGATACCTTCAATTTATCACTATCATTATCATCAATTAATGCTTCTGGAAATATCAAAAGGATTTAATTTTCGAATAAGATTGATATAATCATGAACCAACTTGTGATATTGATTGATTAGCAATCGAGAACTTTAGCAAAGATTAAAGTTTTTTCATTTACGGTAAAGCATAATGCAGCTAAATTATTACTTACAACAAGATTTTGCATTTACATATTTAATGACCTTTTAGGTTTGATGAATGATTTAATTGAAAATATGACACCTTCAAGAATATGAAATGTTGAAAAAAAAGGAAAGCAAAGAAAAAGGAAAATGCTTGGATGGCTGATTAACCAATCATTACTGCTATCTAATAAATATGACGATCTTTCCCTCTTTTTTTTTCAACCACATAATGCCTATCATTAAAACAAAACTCAATAAGCATAATTAAACAAAGAATGCTTCGTTCCCCTTGGGTAATTTGTAAATTTGTACAATTGATAATTTTTTATATAAATAATTGTCTTTTAATTTATCATTCGATAAAAGGAGCAGGGAAGTTTGGACATTTCCAGTGGTCTATTGTGATGATAAAAAGTAAATGAGTCTCCAAGATGCTTGTTTGATCATATTTACCCATTTGGATATTTATTACTTTTAAGCTCAATAAGAGGTTGTTGATTCATGTGATTTCAAATTATTTTTGAATAAAAATTCATAAGAAGAGTTAAAAGAAGACTGGAAAAGATCAGTAAATATTCCGGATATTTTCAGGATTTTTTTAAAATTTTGGAAGAATAAAAGGAATCTCTTCAGATGCTTAATCTAAAAGCTGAAACAGTCTTGCCAAAAAAGGAAGAAAGCATAAAATGTCTGAATGAACTAAATGATAATATTTTCTAAATTAGCGCTATCAAAGCCATACAGATTAACAGAAGGAGTTGCTATGAGTGAAATTTCATTATCATCTCATCCAAAAATTTTGCATAAAAAAATCTATTGACAAGGTCTGATGCTACCAAACAAAATTGTGAAAAAAGTTGAAGTTTAAATTTAGCAAAACCAATGTACTGTCTCTACGACATTTCGAAAAATAATAAATATTTTCTGAGAAATAACCAATTAGTCTGATTTCATTTGAACCCAGAATTAACTGCTTATCACCCTCCAACATTAGGAAACAGCAGAAATTTCCTCTTCTTCACTTCATTTCATTCATCATATTTGAAATGACCCAAATCCAATTATTTGACAGTAGCAACAACAACCTCAAATGCCACAATTCTTCAAAATTAAATCAATGTTCGAACGGTCAATGCGTTTTTTGTTAACAATTAAAATTTCTGTCCTTCAAAAATAATTTTGTATTTTTTGAATGACATCATCTCGATGTTTAGTTCAATTTGTTGTCATAAATGTGTTATCATTACGAGAACTGAATAAGGAAATGATGGTAATATTGTTCAAAATAGTCTGAAATTATTTTAATAGCGAAAATAAAATCATTATACGTAGTCATTTCCTGAGATATCTATTACCTTCCCATAATATCATATTCGATCAGTCGTGTGGCTTTTTTTTTCCTTTTTTTTTTTCTGACACTTAATAATGGACATCTTTGTCGATTACATTCCGCCAAATAAATTTTATATAAACGTACATCTTTCATGTTTATTCTGTTCTTTTTTAAATCGTGATAACCAATCAATCATCCGGTCTGTATAATATCATGTCAGATTCCGGAATCAAATTGCTAGGACGAAGAAACTAGTTATCTTATTGGGAAAGCAACAATTAACGTGTTATGTAAATCATCTGTGAAATGATTCTGATAATCAATTGAAGTATGACAATGGCGATAATTACTAATGATAGGAGCACTAAAAATTAGATTTATATTACAATCATTTTCCTAACTGAATACTGGTAAGTAATATTGATAAAAGTACTGATAAAATGATTTAACAACCAAGATCAAAGATGATTGCAACAGTTTAGTTATATTCGATTAATTAACACTTCGTAGGATTCGTATTGATGATATTCAAGTTTAAAAACATTTCGGAACCAAAAAAAAACTCTCAAAAAAGGCAGAATCTAAAAGTGTGCTAGTTTCGATGAAAAATAAATGAATGGATGACTGATTTCAAGATGAGTTGAAATTAAATACTGATGATGAATGACAGTAATGTAGAATAAGCTAACAGCCTTAAGTGGATGGAAAATAGACATTAGGAAAGATTGATTTATATTAGCACTTCAAATACTATTTCTAAATGCTGGCTCATCATTTCTTGAAATTTGATACTATCTGATTTTCACAAAATTGTTCTTTTATACCATCTAGTATTATATTAAGGAAAATAGTAAACTTGACTCTGATCAAATCTCATCAACAAAGATAACGGATCTATTTCGTCAGAAGTGATCACTGTGCAAAGGGATACTAACAAATAATTTATCACTGATTTTTATTATATCACATAAATGTTATCATTTTTTTCTCCTCCATAATCTCATCCATTATCACTGGCTGACAAGAAAAATTTGAACCTTTTAGGTAAGCTCGATTTATTTTATTTTATTTTCTTTCTTTTGTAGTAATAGAAGAAGAAAAATACACTTAGTAATCATATTATATTACATATTTTGTGCTAAATTCAATCAATAATCTAATCTCTTATCATTGGGTATAGATAATTTACTGCGCTAGCTTCTGCGAGATATCCATGAAATTTTGTGCAAAATTATTTTCAGACAAAACAATCATGGTTGAATAAAGTAAAAAAATTTAAACAATAAATGGTAATTGAAACCGGTATCAATAATTAATTATATCGAGGGTGATGTCTTAATTTTTATAGAAAGTTGTAAAGAATTTATTGAAAGAACACCTGCGACATATGCATGATAATGACAAGAAAGAAAAAAATAACAACACAAATATAAAATCTTTTTGTGACCGCTTTTATGGGTTAAGAGGGGACTAGATGATACCAGAAGTAGAAGTGAAGGTACCATAAAAGATTTCGGAAATGAACCACTGAGAGACGTTTTGCTTTTTTATAATTTCCTCATCGGTAAATTTGCCACGACAAAGTGAGTGACAATAAAATGAGATCATAAAATAAAAGTATCTTAATTCATTCTGCTGCTATTTAGATGATGCTATCTATTTTTACTACCTAAATAGACAACAAACAGGTAGATAGATAGGTAAACAAACATCACAAATCAGCTTTTAATTTTAAATTAAATGAATTCTTTTTTAAATGACAATGTGACAATTAATTTTCCATCACATTTATGAAATATATTAAATTATTGCATTATACCAACCTTAATTTACTTTTTTGGGAGGAAGGGGAAGAGGGGAGGAGAAAAAAATGCATTACTCGAAGGATAAGAATTAATCAGATATGAAAGGGAAATTTATAAAAGACCAGAAAATGAATCAAACAATAATATTATCAAACTGATAATATCAGTCGTTTTAGATGCGCTCACTGTTAATGTTTGAAAAAGAATGAATGATACCGAAACTCATTTCACGCTTCATCGAACAGTGTTGTTCACGTTTTAAGATGAAATTATCGGGAAATGTATGAGGGATAAATCATATAAAATGCTTGTATAATTATACCTTTTAAAGTCTAGCACTGAGAGTAAAATTACTTGCGTAAATGTCACGAGCGGAAGGTAATACGTGGAATACGAGAAATTCTCGGGCATTGCGGGAAAAAGCAGAAGAAGGCGGGTTAAGCTCGAGAATAAAGAATTTAGAAGGTTCCAGTTTTTTATTCCTAAACTTTTGATACATTCATTTCATCATTCACTACTTTCTGTAACTTTTCAAATAAAAGTCGTCAAAAGCAAAACTCCGAACGGATATGATTAATATCTTGCTAGTGGCGTTATAACGATTTAATTATGATTATTTCGATCAAATGCTGCTAATTTGCTAAAAAACTGAAAGATGGTCACATGCGAGTTTAAAGTTTTCTTTCAAATTAAGCAAAAATTTTGAAAAGTTTAGGATAAATCTTGAAATTTTGGGAGAAAATCCAGTATAATGTGTTTTGAAAAAAAAACGACAGTTTTTATTTTTTTTAAACATTTCAGTCATAATTCTAACCATTTGTTCTTATTTTTTTGAACTTGGAAACTTTCACAGAATAACATTGAGATTTTAAGATTTACGAAAGATTAGGCCATAAATTAATTTTGTTAATTTATTCGTTAGGTTAAAATTACCTATACTGAAATTAAAAACTCAAAATAAATATGAAATAGATAAGTAATAGAAGATGGAAAGTGACAGTCAAGGGAGATTTATAAAGTATTACTACTATTAATTGATTAATAGCTTTTAAGGCAATAATCATTAAATGTAGTTTCAAAATGGCATTGAAAAAATAGAAGAAGAAAGGAAGCTTGACGAAGGGAGAGAAATGGAAATTGAGGAGAGAAACAGAGGAAATTTTAAATTTTAATTTAAAATTACTGATCTAACAATGATTGACCTTCAAATTAGATATCGGAAAGGTCTACCTAAAAAAATTTTCTCATTTATAACGGTATAAAACAGACAAGTAACATTTAGACCGAAGAATAGACGGAAGAAAAGCAGCCAATCAAATAGATGAAATTAGAAAAGAGGATGAAATTATTTCTGAATTTTGAACCTTTCATTTTATTATTCAGAAGAAAAATTAAAAATAATCCAGTGCGTCAGCCATTTTTGAAGTTAAAGCTGGAAATGATGGAAATATAATAAAATAGAATTAAAGTTTTCATTTTATTTTTAAATTTTATTTATAGCAGAAATTGAATTATAAACTTTTCAATCTCAAAAAATGCTAGATAGAAACTAGCAGTAAACTAACAATACGATTATACAAAGATATGATCAATTAATTGGTACAGCTATTACTGGCAATTAATTGTTCATTGGTTTAATTACAGTCAACTAATTGATACTGCTTAACAGTATTCTTAGGAATGATTGCTGAGCAAACCTGTTACATTTCACTTTTACCTGAGTTTCAACTGCTGTTAACTTGAAAATATAAATTTTTTTTCTAGAAAATAATTGATAGGGGAAGGAAGAAAATTATATTAAGTTTGGGTAATATTTTTCTTTGCTTCTTGCTCTAATCAGACCTTTTGCCTAATTAAAAGAGTCAGTGGGAGGAGAACGTAGGCAGTAGGAAGGAGGATAGTTGGAAATGGAAGGAAGTTGTAGAATGAGAAATGATAGAATTAATGTTGCTATTGAGTAAAACTGTCTAATTTGAAATTCCAATTTAGGACTAGAATAAAGAAAGAACTGGGGAGGTGACACTTTTGTAATTGCAAATGATCGAATCGCTTCATTTACTACTTCTATTTCTCAGCTAAACATATTTGGAATATAAGCTTCGTTCTTTAACCAGGAAACAAATAAGCTAAAATTGTTCTCTCAAAGTTGGTTTAACTAATATCACTGATAACAAGTGATAATATTATTATGGAGTGGAAACAGTAGTTGTAAAGGGATACTGATGAATGATTACTTACTATTTTGAAAGGAACTGACATTTTTTTCAAGGACAAAGTATCAAACGGAATTTTAACACCATTCAGCATTCCAAGCATAATTGGAGAATTAAAATTTTATGTAATTAGGTTTTATACCATAAAAGATTACGCCTCAAAGTATAATTTATGCAATATTATGTAAGAGTTTATTATCACGTAAACTTTATTACCAATTTTTTATCATAAAAACGAGGCTATGAGAGAGAAGTAGTAAAGTGAAAAATTTAATTGAACCTCAAATAGTTTAATTACGATTATAATTAATTTAATTATGAATTTAACCCAACTAGTTCTGTTTTCAATTTCATTTTCGATATCGTCTGAAATTTATGTTTTTTGTTTGTTAACTCAATGTTTAATCTCAATTTTTATTAGCCAATAACAACTGGTCATAGATAACATTTTTACCTAAATTACTTCTCATCTTTTAGGTTTTTTTTTATTTTTTATTTTCCAAGTCAATAAAACTAATTCGGCTTAATAAATTTGAGGTTGACTAAATATGATCGAATTGATTTTAATTGTAATTAAACTATTTAAGGTTGCACCAAACTTATCAGGCTTATGTTAATTTATCGCTTCTTTATTGTGAACTTAAAATTATTGCACTGCACCTTTTATCAGGTTAAAAATCATCTTGAAATTCAGTTTAGACTACGAAATTAATCAAATTATTCTGGGAATTTATATGTGTCCTGACTCTTGTATACTTTAAGAGATAAGACTTATCAGAAACTATTGTTATTAGCGATCAAGTAATTAGAAGAAAAAATCGTTTGCATTTTGATTCAAAGATCTTCCTTACAAAGAAACATCTCTGCTGGCTATGTCTAGCCACAGGATTGATTCATTGCCGATTTAAAAAGTTATAATATTTCAAACTAAAAATCTTATTTAAAATTCATTATTTCTGTCATACTGAAATCGTTATTGGTAGGAAAAAAAAAACTTTTTTTTTATTAAATATCAATCTCAAATACTAAATTTCTTTCATTCCACTGATAGAAAGTAATTCAATAATCTCAGCATTACCACCACCATCATCATCGCTAACAGGAATTGCATCATTTTTGCATTTCCTTTTTTTTTTTTTTTTACACCCATATTAAACAGTGTAGGGTAGGATCAGATAGTCGAGTTAAATAGATGGATACCAACCAGACTGTGGTGAATTCAGTATATATGAAGTGTAGATGCAATTTAAATTCTATTTTATAAGGAAAAAAAAGTGAAAATCGAAATCTTTATTCGAACTACTTATTTAAAAAATAAAAAAAAAATATGAAAAATAAATGATAAATGCAATTTTTATCAGAATTATCTAACTTAAAAATCATTTACATTTTAAGTAACTTCTTTTTCCACTGTTAGTTAGCTTAATTATCACCGAAAAAGAAATAAAAAAAATTTCTTAGATTTAAAAAAAAATGTAATTTAAAAATAGCCTGTATAGTGCAGTTTTGTTCAGTAGGAGTAATTTGCAGTTTATGGATATAGAAAGAATACAAAATGCCTTTTATTTATTGTAATAAATTAGAAATTCATTAAACTATAAAAAAAAAAAGAGTGAACCATTGTCATTATTGAAGGTTGCGAATTTTTCCAAAAATAAAATTTGGGTCGATTTCAGGAAATCAAATACTTCGTATTCAAAAACTTGTGCAAATAATTCCAATTAATTGCATTCCAACACATAAATTGGGTGGTTAGCCTTCCTACTTTGCCATTACATTTGCATTTAAATATGGAACAAAGCGGTGCTGGATCAGAAAAGAATAGACCTATTCAAGGATGATTGAAGATCAGATTCTGATATGATTACTGATTAATACAAATAATTAGACAAATAATTATTTAGAAAATTAGCAAATTTATCGGAATTTCATGAAAGTTCATTAACCTTTATAGTTATTTGTATTTATAAATATTGATCGCCGATTATTTCTCCAATTTTTTTTCTCTTCATGAATATTAAGTGAGAATGAAAAGGACTCATTTGGAAATATGAAGTAGCACAATTAGCAAGTGATAAAATAAAACTTCCTTAAACTGGACGAGAGATAATTTCTACGGATATAAAAATTTAATTGATTTGATCACGTATTGCAAGAAGATTACACCTGTTAAGAAATTGAAGAAAATTGTTGAGATGATATGGTAAAGTGATACAGGAAATGATTAAAAGAAATGAAAGAACAAAACAAAACTAAAATAATTATTATGAAATTTAAAACGTGGAAAAAATAAAATGGCTGCTAAACAAGTTTTTTGCCTCTATTTAGCATCTAGAAAAAAAGAAAAAAAAAAACGGAGTAAAGAGTGAAATTTAAAAATGCCATTTAATTTTAATGGATTTAATGTATGTTATAAAGCCGAGTCGTGGAAAATATCTATTTCTTGACATGTTGATGGTGATTACAAGGTGAACCTATTAATCTAACCAAATGAATAACGTTAAAAAACCATTAAACCATAAATGAAAGGGAATCAAAAAAAAAAAAAGTGAAATGTTAAAAAAAAACTTTTGACAAAAGTTTACACAAAAGTTGTTTTCTCATTTTTTTTTTCTTTCTCCCTTCTATCTTTTCATATTCCAAACAGTTTTACTGTGTTGCTGTGAATGGAAATGCGTTTGATGAACGATGAAAAAAGCAAAATAAAATAAAGGATGAAAGAAAAGGAAGAAAGGGGGTAATCCCGAGAATAGAAGGGAAGAAATTTTCAAGGTAAACCTGATGAATCGGAAAATTTTCGGATTATTTTTTTTTTTTCTCTCTTCAACAGGTTCAGGGAAGATGTCAGGCAGACAAAGAGGAATACGGATGAGTTAAGATTAGATGAGATTTGATAGATTAAAAAAAGTTTTGTTAAGTCCTTTAAGACTGGAACAAAAATTGAAAACATTTTTTCTTTGTTTTTATTTCTTGAAATTTTGTTTTTTGTTTCAAAAAAGGAGAAAAAGCGATTTAACAAAATTAATATTTGCTTTAATCTGTTAGCCTTTCCTTCATCCTTCTTTTTTATTTTGATAACATCAAAGAAATAACTTCAAAATTAGAAAAAAAAAAGTTGGCAATATGACATGAAGCATTGCAAGAAGAATTTTTAACTGATATTTTCCTACCGTTACTTTTTTTTCTTTTTTTTTCTAAACAGCAATGATTTTCTGAACTTAAATGGAAGTGATGGATCAGTATTCGATGCTCATTTGATCATATTAACAGAGGAAAATAATTGCTCCCAAATGATTTATAAAACTTCCGAAAACTTTTACTTCATTCTACTGGAATAGCATTTGAAAAACTTACACCATAAATTGTGTTTAAATTCAGAAATCATATGAATCACATGACAACTTCCACAGAATTTCACAAAAAAAAAAAAAAGAACAGAAGCAAAATCTCGTGATAAAATGCTAAATAATCTTATTGTTTCATTTTATTTCTTCTAATGATATTCCAGTGGGAATAATCAGCCCACTAAAATCATCCAAATTATTTTAGGCTAACTTCTAAGGCCGTAACAGAGCATATTTTCTTCTCCGTTTTAAACCACCGGTATTTTCTTATTTCTTGATCAGAAGGTATTTTTCCGTATGCGATATTCTTCTAATTCAGGCACTTTTCTCCACCACTAATACAATTTTTTTTTTTTGTAGTAATAATACAATTTCAGTTTTATTACATTCCATACATCAGCCAAATTTGAAATTTTTTCCTGAGCATAAATTTAGTTTTGCTTTGGAAATATTTTACACTATAAAAACATCACTAGTATTTCTGATTAATTAATTGAAAAACTTTTTGAAACATGATTAAAAATGCTAAACAAAGTGACCACCAATGAATATCATTCAAACATTGCAGTTCCCAGACAGTGATTGCTGGTGAAATTAAACATTTTTAAATAAATGCAAAAGGAATAGTAACATTGAATAGTGAAATTTTTTTGTTTGCTTGACATATAAAAGTAGCAAGTAAAGATTAACTAAGCAAATAAACTTGAAAAGTGCAAATTAATGACTGTTGCGTACAATAAGAAAATGTAAGTCTATTAGTTCGACAATATTATGCAGGAAACTAATTCTTTTGAATCAGCAGTGTCCAGCCGTACAGCACTCCATATCTGATATTCTGGTTAAAGAAATGAGAAGTCAGAACATTTGAAAGAAGTAATATTTTTCTTGAATAATAACTACGAAAAAAGTTGGAAGTTTCTTAGGAAGCATCAAATATGCTTTTGGATTTTGGACTGATAGAACTTGTAAAACAATGACTGATTGTAACTTAAGCCTACAGACTATGAATCGAAAATTGGAATTAAAGACCGAAATTTACTGAAAATTTTTAAATAATCTTGTATTTTATTATAATAAGAAGTTTTTATCGAAAAATAGCGAAGAATCAGAATAAGTAATGGAACATTACAATTATTAAACACCGTTGATAACGGCTTTCCCATTTTTTACAGATAGAAAGTTCATCAATAAACAATCAATGGGAAAACATTTAGCGATTGAAAATAGCTAAATACTCAGTTACCGCGGAAAAACGAATAGCGGGAAGAATTATTAGAGGAAGGGATTTCTCGAGAAATAAATCGGTTATGGCCAGGTTAAATTATTAAACTAACAGATGTTATTTCTTATTTGGTACAAAATCACCAAATCGATAGATTTTATCAGATACTATAGTGTAAATGATAATAAATTTCAGAGAATTGGTTCACGTATCACTTTGTCACTGAATATAAACTTCCTCAGTATTTTTAATATTTTCATTACAATTCAAACCAATCTGGCAAATCTGTAGGATAGTTGGAATATCTTACATTATCACTTTTGGTTACAGAAAAGAGAAATTAAAAAATTACCAAATAATAGTACTATAAAGAATTTTACTTCCGTAAATTAAATTTGAAATTAACTGCTAAAAAGTAATTTTTTTGTAAAAATGTTGATTTCAGAATGAAGAAATGACTAGTAGAAAAATGATAAATAAATAAATA